>JAVTVY010042281.1:0-186187 GCA_036873755.1 Hanleya hanleyi
AGTATAGTATATGTACCAAATATGGGGGCTCAACTCTCTTATTTAATGGCCGTATAGGCCATTTCCTTATTCATTTCCTTATTCAGAACAGCGCCCCCTGGTGCCGGATCGAGAAACTAGTGGCACCATTTTGTAGCATTCCATGAGTATAGTGTATCTACCAAATATGGGGGCTCAACTCTTTTATTTAATGACCGTATAGGCCATTTCCTTATTCATTTCCTTATTCAGAACAGCGCCCCCTGGTGTCGGATCGAGAAACTAGTGGCATCATTTTGTAGCATTCCATGAGTATAGTATATGTACCAAATATGGGGGCTCAACTCTTTGATTTAATGGCCGTATAGGCCATTTCCTTATTGATTTCCTTATTCAGAACAGCGCCCCCTGGTGTCGGATCGAGAAACTAGTGGCACCATTTTGTAGCATTCCATGAGTATAGTATATGTACCAAATATGGGGGCTCAACTCTTTGATTTAATGGCCGTATAGGCCATTTCCTTATTCATTTCCTTATTCAGAACAGCGCCCCCTGGTGCCGGATCGAGAAACTAGTGGCACCATTTTGTAGCATTCCATGGGTATAGTGTATGTACCAAATATGGGGGCTCAACTCTTTTATTTAATGACCGTATAGGCCATTTCCTTATTCATTTCCTTATTCAGAACAGCGCCCCCTGGTGTCGGATCGAGAAACTAGTGGCATCATTTTGTAGCATTCCATGAGTATAGTATATGTACCAAACATGGGGGCTCAACTCTCTTATTTAATGGCCGTATAGGCCATTTCCTTATTCATTTCCTTATTCAGAACAGCGCCCCCTGGTGTCGGATCGAGAAACTAGTGGCATCATTTTGTAGCATTCCATGAGTATAGTATATGTACCAAATATGGGGGCTCAACTCTTTTATTTAATGGCCGTATAGGCCATTTCCTTATTCATTTCCTTATTCAGAACAGCGCCCCCTGGTGTCGGATCGAGAAACTAGTGGCACCATTTTGTAGCATTCCATGAGTATAGTATAGGTACCAAATATGGGGGCTCAACTCTTTTATTTAATGACCGTACGCGTATAGGCCATTTCCTTATTCATTTCCTTATTCAGAACAGCGCCCCCTGGTGTCGTATCGAGAAACTAGGGGCACCATTTTGTAGCGCTCTATAAGTATAGTATATGTACCAAATATGGGGGGTCAACTCTTTGATTTAATGGCCGTATAGGCCATTTCCTTATTCATTTCCTTATTCAGAACAGCGCCCCCTGGTGTCGGATCGAGAAACTAGTGACACCATTTTGTAGCATTCCATGAGTATAGTATATGTACCAAATATGGGGCTCAACTCTTTTATTTAATGACCGTATAGGCCATTTCCTTATTCATTTCCTTATTCAGAACAGCGCCCCCTGGTGTCGGATCGAGAAACTAGTGACACTATTTTGTAGCATTCCATGAGTATAGTATATGTACCAAATATGGGGGCTCAACTCTTTTATTTAATGGCCGTATAGGCCATTTCCTTATTCATTTCCTTATTCAGAACAGCGCCCCCTGGTGTCGGATCGAGAAACTAGTGACACCGTTTTGTAGTATTCCATGAGTATAGTATATGTACCAAATATGGGGCTTTTATTTAATGGCCGTATAGGCCAACTCTTTTATTTAATGGCCGTATAGGCCATTTCCTTATTCATTTCCTTATTCAGAACAGCGCCCCCTGGTGCCGGATCGAGAAACTAGTGGCACCATTTTGTAGCATTCCATGAGTATAGTGTATGTACCAAATATGGGGGCTCAACTCTTTTATTTAATGACCGTATAGGCCATTTCCTTATTCATTTCCTTATTCAGAACAGCGCCCCCTGGTGTCGGATCGAGAAACTAGTGGCATCATTTTGTAGCATTCCATGAGTATAGTATATGTACCAAATATGGGGGCTCAACTCTCTTATTTAATGGCCGTATAGGCCATTTCCTTATTCATTTCCTTATTCAGAACAGCGCCCCCTGGTGTCGGATCGAGAAACTAGTGGCATCATTTTGTAGCATTCCATGAGTATAGTTTATGTACCAAATATGGGGGCTCAACTCTCTTATTTAATGGCCGTATAGGCCATTTCCTTATTCATTTCCTTATTCAGAACAGCGCCCCCTGGTGTCGGATCGAGAAACTAGTGGCACCATTTTGTAGCATTCCATGAGTATAGTATAGGTACCAAATATGGGGGCTCAACTCTTTTATTTAATGACCGTATAGGCCATTTCCTTATTCATTTCCTTATTCAGAACAGCGCCCCCTGGTGTCGGATCGAAAAACTAGTGGCACTATTTTGTAGCATTCCATGAGTATAGTATATGTACCAAATATGGGGGCTCAACTCTTTTATTTAATGGCCGTATAGGCCATTTCCTTATTCATTTCCTTATTCAGAACAGCGCCCCCTGGTGTCGGATCGAGAAACTAGTGGCGCATTTTGTAGCATTCCATGGGTATAGTATATGTACCAAATATGGGGGCTCAACTCTTTTATTTAATGGCCGTATAGGCCATTTCCTTATTCATTTCCTTATTCAGAACAGCGCCCCCTGGTGTCGGATCGAGAAACTAGTGGCACCATTTTGTAGCATTCCATGACTATAGTATATGTACCAAATATGGGGCTCAACTCTTTTTTAATGGCCGTATAGGTCATTTCCTTATTCATTTCCTTATTCAGAACAGCGCCCCCTGGTGTCGGATCGAGAAACTAGTGGCACTATTTTGTAGCATTCCATGAGTATAGTATATGTACCAAATATGGAGGCTCAACTCTTTTATTTAATGGCCGTATAGGCCATTTCCTTATTCATTTCCTTATTCAGAACAGCGCCCCCTGGTGTCGGATCGAGAAACTAGTGGCATCATTTTGTAGCATTCCATGAGTATAGTATATGTACCAAATATGGGGGCTCAACTCTCTTATTTAATGGCCGTATAGGCCATTTCCTTATTCATTTCCTTATTCAGAACAGCGCCCCCTGGTGTCGGATCGAGAAACTAGTGGCACCATTTTGTAGCATTCCATGAGTATAGTATAGGTACCAAATATGGGGGCTCAACTCTTTTATTTAATGACCGTATAGGCCATTTCCTTATTCATTTCCTTATTCAGAACAGCGCCCCCTGGTGTCGGATCGAAAAACTAGTGGCACTATTTTGTAGCATTCCATGAGTATAGTATATGTACCAAATATGGGGGCTCAACTCTTTTATTTAATGGCCGTATAGGCCATTTCCTTATTCATTTCCTTATTTAGAACAGCGCCCCCTGGTGTCGGATCGAGAAACTAGTGACACCATTTTGTAGCATTCCATGAGTATAGTATATGTACCAAATATGGGGCTCAACTCTTTTATTTAATGGCCGTATAGGCCATTTCGTTATTCATTTCCTTATTAAGAACAGCGCCCCCTGGTGCCGGATCGAGAAACTAGTGGCACCATTTTGTAGCATTCCATGAGTATAGTGTATGTACCAAATATGGGGGCTCAACTCTTTTATTTAATGACCGTATAGGCCATTTCCTTATTCATTTCCTTATTCAGAACAGCGCCCCCTGGTGTCGGATCGAGAAACTAGTGGCATCATTTTGTAGCATTCCATGAGTATAGTATATGTACCAAATATGGGGGCTCAACTCTCTTATTTAATGGCCGTATAGGCCATTTCCTTATTCATTTCCTTATTCAGAACAGCGCCCCCTGGTGTCGGATCGAGAAACTAGTGGCATCATTTTGTAGCATTCCATGAGTATAGTATATGTACCAAATATGGGGGCTCAACTCTCTTATTTAATGGCCGTATAGGCCATTTCCTTATTCATTTCCTTATTCAGAACAGCGCCCCCTGGTGTCGGATCGAGAAACTAGTGGCACCATTTTGTAGCATTCCATGAGTATAGTATAGGTACCAAATATGGGGGCTCAACTCTTTTATTTAATGACCGTATAGGCCATTTCCTTATTCATTTCCTTATTCAGAACAGCGCCCCCTGGTGTCGCATCGAAAAACTAGTGGCACCATTTTGTAGCATTCCATGAGTATAGTATATGTACCAAATATGGGGGCTCAACTCTTTTATTTAATGGCCGTATAGGCCATTTCCTTATTCATTTCCTTATTCAGAACAGCGCCCCCTGGTGTCGTATCGAGAAACTAGTGACACCATTTTGTAGCACTCTATGAGTATAGTATATGTACCAAATATGGGGGCTCAACTCTTTGATTTAATGGCCGTAGAGGCCATTTCCTTATTCATTTCCTTATTCAGAACAGCGCCCCCTGGTGTCGGATCGAGAAACTACTGGCATCATTTTGTAGCATTCCATGAGTATAGTATATGCACCAAATATGGGGGCTCAACTCTCTTATTTAATGGCCGTATAGGCCATTTCCTTATTCATTTCCTTATTCAGAACAGCGCCCCCTGGTGTCGGATCGAGAAACTAGTGGCATCATTTTGTAGCATTCCATGAGTATAGTATATGTACCAAATATGGGGGCTCAACTCTCTTATTTAATGGCCGTAAAGGCCATTTCCTTATTCATTTCCTTATTCAGAACAGCGCCCCCTGGTGTCGGATCGAGAAACTAGTGACACCATTTTGTAGCATTCCATGAGTATAGTATATGTACCAAATATGGGGCTCAACTCTTTTATTTAATGGCCGTATAGGCCATTTCCTTATTCATTTCCTTATTCAGAACAGCGCCCCCTGGTGCCGGATCGAGAAACTAGTGGCATCATTTTGTAGCATTCCATGAGTATAGTATATGTACCAAATATGGGGGCTCAACTCTCTTATTTAATGGCCGTATAGGCCATTTCCTTATTCATTTCCTTATTCAGAACAGCGCCCCCTGGTGTCGGATCGAGAAACTAGTGGCATCATTTTGTAGCATTCCATGAGTATAGTATATGTACCAAATATGGGGGCTCAACTCTCTTATTTAATGGCCGTATAGGCCATTTCCTTATTCATTTCCTTATTCAGAACAGCGCCCCCTGGTGTCGGATCGAGAAACTAGTGACACCATTTTGTAGCATTCCATGAGTATAGTATATGTACCAAATATGGGGCTCAACTCTTTTATTTAATGGCCGTATAGGCCATTTCCTTATTCATTTCCTTATTCAGAACAGCGCCCCCTGGTGTCGGATCGAGAAACTAGTGACACCATTTTGTAGCATTCCATGAGTATAGTATATGTACCAAATATGGGGCTCAACTCTTTTATTTAATGGCCGTATAGGCCATTTCCTTATTCATTTCCTTATTCAGAACAGCGCCCCCTGGTGTCGGATCGAGAAACTAGTGGCACTATTTTGTAGCATTCCATGAGTATAGTATATGTACCAAATATGGGGGCTCAACTCTTTTATTTAATGGCCGTATAGGCCATTTCCTTATTCATTTCCTTATTCAGAACAGCGCCCCCTGGTGTCGGATCGAGAAACTAGTGGCACCATTTTGTAGCATTCCATGAGTATAGTGTATGTACCAAATATGGGGGCTCAACTCTTTTATTTAATGACCGTATAGGCCATTTCCTTATTCATTTCCTTATTCAGAACAGCGCCCCCTGGTGTCGGATCGAGAAACTAGTGGCACCATATTGTAACCCTCTACCTGTATAGTCTATGTACCAAATATGGGGGCTCAACTCTTTGATTTAATGGCCGTATAGGCCATTTCCTTATTCATTTCATTATTCAGAACAGCGCCCCCTGGTGTCGTATCGAGAAAGTAGTGGCACCATTTTGTAGCACTCCATGAGTATAGTATATGTACCGAATATGGGGGCTCAACTCTTTGATTTAATGGCCGTAGAGGCCATTTCCTTATTCATTTCCTTATTCAGAACAGCGCCCCCTGGTGTCGGATCGAGAAACTAGTGGCACCATATTGTAACCCTCTACCTGTATAGTGTACGTACCAAATATGGGGGCTCAACTCTTTGATTTAATGGCCGTATAGGCCATTTCCTTATTCATTTCCTTATTCAGAACAGCGCCCCCTGGTGTCGGATCGAAAAACTAGTGGCACTATTTTGTAGCATTCCATGAGTATAGTATATGTACCAAATATGGGGGCTCAACTCTTTTATTTAATGGCCGTATAGGCCATTTCCTTATTCATTTCCTTATTTAGAACAGCGCCCCCTGGTGTCGGATCGAGAAACTAGTGACACCATTTTGTAGCATTCCATGAGTATAGTATATGTACCAAATATGGGGCTCAACTCTTTTATTTAATGGCCGTATAGGCCATTTCGTTATTCATTTCCTTATTCAGAACAGCGCCCCCTGGTGCCGGATCGAGAAACTAGTGGCACCATTTTGTAGCATTCCATGAGTATAGTGTATGTACCAAATATGGGGGCTCAACTCTTTTATTTAATGACCGTATAGGCCATTTCCTTATTCATTTCCTTATTCAGAACAGCGCCCCCTGGTGTCGGATCGAGAAACTAGTGGCATCATTTTGTAGCATTCCATGAGTATAGTATATGTACCAAATATGGAGGCTCAACTCTCTTATTTAATGGCCGTATAGGCCATTTCCTTATTCATTTCCTTATTCAGAACAGCGCCCCCTGGTGTCGGATCGAGAAACTAGTGGCATCATTTTGTAGCATTCCATGAGTATAGTATAGGTACCAAATATGGGGGCTCAACTCTTTTATTTAATGACCGTATAGGCCATTTCCTTATTCATTTCCTTATTCAGAACAGCGCCCCCTGGTGTCGGATCGAGAAACTAGTGGCACCATTTTGTAGCATTCCATGAGTATAGTATAGGTACCAAATATGGGGGCTCAACTCTTTTATTTAATGACCGTATAGGCCATTTCCTTATTCATTTCCTTATTCAGAACAGCGCTCCCTGGTGTCGGATCGAAAAACTAGTGGCACCATTTTGTAGCATTCCATGAGTATAGTATATGTACCAAATATGGGGGCTCAACTCTTTTATTTAATGGCCGTATAGGCCATTTCCTTATTCATTTCCTTATTCAGAACAGCGCCCCCTGGTGTCGGATCGAGAAACTAGTGACACCATTTTGTAGCATTCCATGAGTATAGTATATGTACCAAATATGGGGGCTCAACTCTTTTATTTAATGGCCGTATAGGCCATTTCCTTATTCATTTCCTTATTCAGAACAGCGCCCCCTGGTGTCGGATCGAGAAACTAGTGACACCATTTTGTAGCATTCCATGAGTATAGTATATGTACCAAATATGGGGGCTCAACTCTTTTATTTAATGGCCGTATAGGCCATTTCCTTATTCATTTCCTTATTCAGAACAGCGCCCCCTGGTGACGGATCGAGAAACTAGTGGCACCATTTTGTAGCATTCCATGAGTATAGTATATGTACCAAATATGGGGGCTCAACTCTTTTATTTAATGGCCGTATAGGCCATTTCCTTATTCATTTCCTTATTCAGAACAGCGCCCCCTGGTGTCGGATCGAGAAACTAGTGACACCGTTTTGTAGTATTCCATGAGTATAGTATATGTACCAAATATGGGGGCTCAACTCTTTTATTTAATGGCCGTATAGGCCATTTCCTTATTCATTTCCTTATTCAGAACAGCGCCCCCTGGTGCCGGATCGAGAAACTAGTGGCACCATTTTGTAGCATTCCATGAGTATAGTGTATGTACCAAATATGGGGCCTCAACTCTTTTATTTAATGACCGTATAGGCCATTTCCTTATTCATTTCCTTATTCAGAACAGCGCCCCCTGGTGTCGGATCGAGAAACTAGTGGCATCATTTTGTAGCATTCCATGAGTATAGTATATGTACCAAATATGGGGGCTCAACTCTCTTATTTAATGGCCGTATAGGCCATTTCCTTATTCATTTCCTTATTCAGAACAGCGCTCCCTGGTGTCGGATCGAGAAACTAGTGGCACCATTTTGTAGCATTCCATGAGCATAGTATATGTGCCAAATATGGGGGCTCAACTCTTTGATTTAATGGCCGTATAGGCCATTTCCTTATTCATTTCCTTATTCAGAACAGCGCCCCCTGGTGTCGGATCGAGGAAACTAGTGGCACCATTTGTAGCATTCCATGAGTATAGTATAGGTACCAAATATGGGGCTCAACTCTTTTGTTTAATGACCATGCATAAGGCCCATTTCCTTATTCATTTCCTTATTCAGAACAGCGCCCCCTGGTGTCGGATCGAAAAACTAGTGGCACCATTTTGTAGCATTCCATGAGTATAGTATATGTACCAAATGGCATGGGACTCAACTCTTTATTTGGCCGTATAGGCCATTTCCTTATCCATTCCTTATTCAGAACAGCGCCCCCTGGTGTCGGATCGAGAAACTAGTGGCATCATTTTGTAGCATTCCATGAGTATAGTATATGTACCAAATATGGGGGCTCAACTCTCTTATTTAATGGCCGTATAGGCCATTTCCTTATTCATTTCCTTATTCAGAACAGCGCCCCCTGGTGTCGGATCGAGAAACTAGTGGCACCATTTTTTAGCATTCCATGAGTATAGTATAGGTACCAAATATGGGGGGGCTCAACTCTTTGATTTAATGGCCGTATAGGCCATTTCCTTATTCATTTCCTTATTCAGAACAGCGCCCCTGGTGTCGGATCGAGAAACTAGTGGCACCATATTGTAACCCTCTACCTGTATAGTCTATGTACCAAATATGGGGGCTCAACTCTTTGATTTAATGGCCGTATAGGCCATTTCCTTATTCATTTCCTTATTCAGAACAGCGCCCCACGGTGTCGGATCGAGAAACTAGTGGCACCATTTTGTAGCATTCCATGAGTATAGTATATGTATCAAATATGGGGGCTCAACTCTCTTATTTAATGGCCGTATAGGCCATTTCCTTATTCATTTCCTTATTCAGAACAGCGCCCCCTGGTGTCGGATCGAGAAACTAGTGGCACCATTTTGTAGCATTCCATGAGTATAGTATATGTACCAAATATGGGGGCTCAACTCTTTTATTTAATGACCGTATAGGCCATTTCCTTATTCATTTCCTTATTCAGAACAGCGCCCCCTGGTGTCGGATCGAGAAACTAGTGGCACCATTTTGTAGCATTCCATGAGTATAGTATATGTACCAAATATGGGGCTCAACTCTTTTATTTAATGGCCGTATAGGCCATTTCCTTATTCATTTCCTTATTCAGAACAGCGCCCCCTGGTGTCGGATCGAGAAACTAGTGACACCATTTTGTAGTATTCCATGAGTATAGTATATGTACCAAATATGGGGGCTCAACTCTTTTATTTAATGGCCGTATAGGCCATTTCCTTATTCATTTCCTTATTCAGAACAGCGCCCCCTGGTGCCGGATCGAGAAACTAGTGGCACCATTTTGTAGCATTCCATGAGTATAGTATATGTACCAAATATGGGGGCTCAACTCTTTTATTTAATGGCCGTATAGGCCATTTCCTTATTCATTTCCTTATTCAGAACAGCGCCCCCTGGTGTCGGATCGAGAAACTAGTGGCATCATTTTGTAGCATTCCATGAGTATAGTATATGTACCAAATATGGGGGCTCAACTCTCTTATTTAATGGCCGTATAGGCCATTTCCTTATTCATTTCCTTATTCAGAACAGCGCCCCCTGGTGTCGGATCGAGAAACTAGTGGCACCATTTTGTAGCATTCCATGAGTATAGTATATGTACCAAATATGGGGGCTCAACTCTTTTATTTAATGGCCGTATAGGCCATTTCCTTATTCATTTCCTTATTCAGAACAGCGCCCCCTGGTGTCGGATCGAGAAACTAGTGGCATCATTTTGTAGCATTCCATGAGTATAGTATATGTACCAAATATGGGGGCTCAACTCTCTTATTTAATGGCCGTATAGGCCATTTCCTTATTCATTTCCTTATTCAGAACAGCGCCCCCTGGTGTCGGATCGAGAAACTAGTGGCATCATTTTGTAGCATTCCATGAGTATAGTATATGTACCAAATATGGGGGCTCAACTCTTTTATTTAATGGCCGTATAGGCCATTTCCTTATTCATTTCCTTATTCAGAACAGCGCCCCCTGGTGTCGGATCGAGAAACTAGTGGCACCATTTTGTAGCATTCCATGAGTATAGTATAGGTACCAAATATGGGGGCTCAACTCTTTTATTTAATGACCGTATAGGCCATTTCCTTATTCATTTCCTTATTCAGAACAGCGCCCCCTGGTGTCGGATCGAAAAACTAGTGGCACCATTTTGTAGCATTCCATGAGTATAGTATATGTACCAAATATGGGGGCTCAACTCTTTTATTTAATGGCCGTATAGGCCATTTCCTTATTCATTTCCTTATTCAGAACAGCGCCCCCTGGTGTCGGATCGAGAAACTAGTGACACCATTTTGTAGCATTCCATGAGTATAGTATATGTACCAAATATGGGGGCTCAACTCTTTTATTTAATGGCCGTATAGGCCATTTCCTTATTCATTTCCTTATTCAGAACAGCGCCCCCTGGTGTCGGATCGAGAAACTAGTGACACCATTTTGTAGCATTCCATGAGTATAGTATATGTACCAAATATGGGGGCTCAACTCTTTTATTTAATGGCCGTATAGGCCATTTCCTTATTCATTTCCTTATTCAGAACAGCGCCCCCTGGTGACGGATCGAGAAACTAGTGGCACCATTTTGTAGCATTCCATGAGTATAGTATATGTACCAAATATGGGGGCTCAACTCTTTTATTTAATGGCCGTATAGGCCATTTCCTTATTCATTTCCTTATTCAGAACAGCGCCCCCTGGTGTCGGATCGAGAAACTAGTGACACCGTTTTGTAGTATTCCATGAGTATAGTATATGTACCAAATATGGGGGCTCAACTCTCTTATTTAATGGCCGTATAGGCCATTTCCTTATTCATTTCCTTATTCAGAACAGCGCCCCCTGGTGCCGGATCGAGAAACTAGTGGCACCATTTTGTAGCATTCCATGAGTATAGTGTATGTACCAAATATGGGGGCTCAACTCTTTTATTTAATGACCGTATAGGCCATTTCCTTATTCATTTCCTTATTCAGAACAGCGCCCCCTGGTGTCGGATCGAGAAACTAGTGGCATCATTTTGTAGCATTCCATGAGTATAGTATATGTACCAAATATGGGGGCTCAACTCTTTATTTAATGGCCGTATAGGCCATTTCCTTATTCATTTCCTTATTCAGAACAGCGCCCCCTGGTGTCGGATCGAGAAACTAGTGGCACCATTTTGTAGCATTCCATGAGTATAGTATATGTACCAAATATGGGGGCTCAACTCTTTTATTTAATGGCCGTATAGGCCATTTCCTTATTCATTTCCTTATTCAGAACAGCGCCCCCTGGTGCCGGATCGAGAAACTAGTGGCACCATTTTGTAGCATTCCATGAGTATAGTGTATGTACCAAATATGGGGGCTCAACTCTTTTATTTAATGACCGTATAGGCCATTTCCTTATTCATTTCCTTATTCAGAACAGCGCCCCCTGGTGTCGGATCGAGAAACTAGTGGCATCATTTTGTAGCATTCCATGAGTATAGTATATGTACCAAATATGGGGGCTCAACTCTCTTATTTAATGGCCGTATAGGCCATTTCCTTATTCATTTCCTTATTCAGAACAGCGCCCCCTGGTGTCGGATCGAGAAACTAGTGGCATCATTTTGTAGCATTCCATGAGTATAGTATATGTACCAAATATGGGGGCTCAACTCTTTTATTTAATGGCCGTATAGGCCATTTCCTTATTCATTTCCTTATTCAGAACAGCGCCCCCTGGTGTCGGATCGAGAAACTAGTGGCACCATTTTGTAGCATTCCATGAGTATAGTATAGGTACCAAATATGGGGGCTCAACTCTTTTATTTAATGACCGTATATAGGCCATTTCCTTATTCATTTCCTTATTCAGAACAGCGCCCCCTGGTGTCGGATCGAAAAACTAGTGGCACCATTTTGTAGCATTCCATGAGTATAGTATATGTACCAAATATGGGGGCTCAACTCTTTTATTTAATGGCCGTATAGGCCATTTCCTTATTCATTTCCTTATTCAGAACAGCGCCCCCTGGTGTCGGATCGAGAAACTAGTGACACCATTTTGTAGCATTCCATGAGTATAGTATATGTACCAAATATGGGGCTCAACTCTTTTATTTAATGGCCGTATAGGCCATTTCGTTATTCATTTCCTTATTCAGAACAGCGCCCCCTGGTGCCGGATCGAGAAACTAGTGGCACCATTTTGTAGCATTCCATGAGTATAGTGTATGTACCAAATATGGGGGCTCAACTCTTTTATTTAATGACCGTATAGGCCATTTCCTTATTCATTTCCTTATTCAGAACAGCGCCCCCTGGTGTCGGATCGAGAAACTAGTGGCATCATTTTGTAGCATTCCATGAGTATAGTATATGTACCAAATATGGGGGCTCAACTCTCTTATTTAATGGCCGTATAGGCCATTTCCTTATTCATTTCCTTATTCAGAACAGCGCCCCCTGGTGTCGGATCGAGAAACTAGTGGCATCATTTTGTAGCATTCCATGAGTATAGTATATGTACCAAATATGGGGGCTCAACTCTCTTATTTAATGGCCGTATAGGCCATTTCCTTATTCATTTCCTTATTCAGAACAGCGCCCCCTGGTGTCGGATCGAGAAACTAGTGGCACCATTTTGTAGCATTCCATGAGTATAGTATAGGTACCAAATATGGGGGCTCAACTCTTTTATTTAATGACCGTATAGGCCATTTCCTTATTCATTTCCTTATTCAGAACAGCGCCCCCTGGTGTCGGATCGAAAAACTAGTGGCACCATTTTGTAGCATTCCATGAGTATAGTATATGTACCAAATATGGGGGCTCAACTCTTTTATTTAATGGCCGTATAGGCCATTTCCTTATTCATTTCCTTATTCAGAACAGCGCCCCCTGGTGTCGGATCGAGAAACTAGTGACACCATTTTGTAGCATTCCATGAGTATAGTATATGTACCAAATATGGGGCTCAACTCTTTTATTTAATGACCGTATAGGCCATTTCCTTATTCATTTCCTTATTCAGAACAGCGCCCCCTGGTGTCGGATCGAGAAACTAGTGACACTATTTTGTAGCATTCCATGAGTATAGTATATGTACCAAATATGGGGGCTCAACTCTTTTATTTAATGGCCGTATAGGCCATTTCCTTATTCATTTCCTTATTCAGAACAGCGCCCCCTGGTGTCGGATCGAGAAACTAGTGACACCGTTTTGTAGTATTCCATGAGTATAGTATATGTACCAAATATGGGGCTTTTATTTAATGGCCGTATAGGCCAACTCTTTTATTTAATGGCCGTATAGGCCATTTCCTTATTCATTTCCTTATTCAGAACAGCGCCCCCTGGTGCCGGATCGAGAAACTAGTGGCACCATTTTGTAGCATTCCATGAGTATAGTGTATGTACCAAATATGGGGGCTCAACTCTTTTATTTAATGACCGTATAGGCCATTTCCTTATTCATTTCCTTATTCAGAACAGCGCCCCCTGGTGTCGGATCGAGAAACTAGTGGCATCATTTTGTAGCATTCCATGAGTATAGTATATGTACCAAATATGGGAGCTCAACTCTCTTATTTAATGGCCGTATAGGCCATTTCCTTATTCATTTCCTTATTCAGAACAGCGCCCCCTGGTGTCGGATCGAGAAACTAGTGGCATCATTTTGTAGCATTCCATGAGTATAGTATATGCACCAAATATGGGGGCTCAACTCTCTTATTTAATGGCCGTATAGGCCATTTCCTTATTCATTTCCTTATTCAGAACAGCGCCCCCTGGTGTCGGATCGAGAAACTAGTGGCACCATTTTGTAGCATTCCATGAGTATAGTATAGGTACCAAATATGGGGGCTCAACTCTTTTATTTAATGACCGTATAGGCCATTTCCTTATTCATTTCCTTATTCAGAACAGCGCCCCCTGGTGTCGGATCGAAAAACTAGTGGCACTATTTTGTAGCATTCCATGAGTATAGTATATGTACCAAATATGGGGGCTCAACTCTTTTATTTAATGGCCGTATAGGCCATTTCCTTATTCATTTCCTTATTCAGAACAGCGCCCCCTGGTGTCGGATCGAGAAACTAGTGACACCATTTTGTAGCATTCCATGAGTATAGTATATGTACCAAATATGGGGCTCAACTCTTTTATTTAATGGCCGTATAGGCCATTTCCTTATTCATTTCCTTATTCAGAACAGCGCCCCCTGGTGTCGGATCGAGAAACTAGTGGCACCATTTTGTAGCATTCCATGAGTATAGTATATGTACCAAATATGGGGGCTCAACTCTTTTATTTAATGGCCGTATAGGCCATTTCCTTATTCATTTCCTTATTCAGAACAGCGCCCCCTGGTGTCGGATCGAGAAACTAGTGGCACTATTTTGTAGCATTCCATGAGTATAGTATATGTACCAAATATGGGGGCTCAACTCTTTTATTTAATGGCCGTATAGGCCATTTCCTTATTCATTTCCTTATTCAGAACAGCGCCCCCTGGTGTCGGATCGAGAAACTAGTGGCACCATTTTGTAGCATTCCATGAGTATAGTATATGTACCAAATATGGGGGCTCAACTCTTTTATTTAATGGCCGTATAGGCCATTTCCTTATTCATTTCCTTATTCAGAACAGCGCCCCCTGGTGTCGGATCGAGAAACTAGTGGCACCATTTTGTAGCATTCCATGAGTATAGTATATGTACCAAATATGGGGGCTCAACTCTTTTATTTAATGACCGTATAGGCCATTTCCTTATTCATTTCCTTATTCAGAACAGCGCCCCCTGGTGTCGGATCGAGAAACTAGTGGCACTATTTTGTAGCACTCTATGAGTATAGTATATGTACCGAATATGGGGGCTCAACTCTTTGATTTAATGGCCGTATAGGCCATTTCCTTATTCATTTCCTTATTCAGAACAGCGCCCCCTGGTGTCGGATCGAGAAACTAGTGGCACCATATTGCAACCCTCTATGAGTATAGTATATGTACCAAATATGGGGCTCAACTCTTTGATTTAATGGCCATATAGGCCATTTCTTTATTCATTTCCTTATTCAGAACAGCGCCCCCTGGTGTCGTATCGAGAAACTAGTGGCACCATTTTGTAGCACTCAATGAGTATAGTGTATGTACCAAATATGGGGGCTCAACTCTTTGATTTAATGGCCGTATAGGCCATTTCCTTATTCATTTCCTTATTCAGAACAGCGCCCCCTGGTGTCGTATCGAGAAACTAGTGGCACTATTTTGTAGCACTCTATGAGTATAGTATATGTACCAAATATGGGGGCTCAACTCTTTGATTTAATGGCCGTATAGGCCATTTCCTTATTCATTTCCTTATTCAGAACAGCGCCCCCTGATGTCGGATCGAGAAACTAGTGGCACTATTTTGTAGCACTCTATGAGTATAGTATATGTACCAAATATGGGGGCTCAACTCTTTGATTTAATGGCCGTATAGGCCATTTCCTTATTCATTTCCTTATTCAGAACAGCGCCCCCTGGTGTCGTATCGAGAAACTAGTGTCACTATTTTGTAGCACTCTATGAGCATAGTATATGTACCGAATATGGGGGCCCAATTCTTTGATTTAATGGCCGTATAGGCCATTTCCTTATTCATTTCCCTATTCAGAACAGCGCCCCCTGATGTCGGATTGAGAAACTAGTGGCACTATTTTGTAGCACTCTATGAGTATAGTATATGTACCAAATATGGGGGCTCAACTGTTTTATTTAATGGCCGTATAGGCCATTTCCTTATTCATTTCCTTATTCAGAACAGCGCTCCCTGGTGTCGGATCGAGAAACTAGTGGCACCATTTTGTAGCATTCCATGAGTATAGTATATGTACCAAATATGGGGGCTCAACTCTTTTATTTAATGGCCGTATAGGCCATTTCCTTATTCATTTCCTTATTCAGAACAGCGCCCCCTGGTGTCGAATCGAGAAACTAGTGGCACCATTTTGTAGCATTCCATGAGTATAGTATATGTACCAAATATGGGGCTCAACTCTTTTATTTAATGGCCGTATAGGCCATTTCCTTATTCATTTCCTTATTCAGAACAGCGCCCCCTGGTGTCGGATCGAGAAACTACTGGCATCATTTTGTAGCATTCCATGAGTATAGTATATGCACCAAATATGGGGGCTCAACTCTCTTATTTAATGGCCGTATAGGCCATTTCCTTATTCATTTCCTTCTTCAGAACAGCGCCCTCTGGTGTCGGATCGAGAAACTAGTGGCACCATTTTGTAGCATTCCATGAGTATAGTATATGTACCAAAAATGGGGGCTCAACTCTTTTATTTAATGGCCGTATAAAAAATGTTTCGCTATTGTTCTTCATTTCCCAGAACAGCGTCTGGTGTCGGATCACATGGTATCATTTTGTAGCATTCCATGAGTATAGTATATGTACCAAATATGGGGCTCAACTCTTTTATTTAATGGCCGTATAGGCCATTTCCTTATTCATTTCCTTATTCAGAACAGCGCCCCCTGGTGTCGGATCGAGAAACTACTGGCATCATTTTGTAGCATTCCATGAGTATAGTATATGCACCAAATATGGGGGCTCAACTCTCTTATTTAATGGCCGTATAGGCCATTTCCTTATTCATTTCCTTCTTCAGAACAGCGCCCTCTGGTGTCGGATCGAGAAACTAGTGGCACCATTTTGTAGCATTCCATGAGTATAGTATATGTACCAAAAATGGGGGCTCAACTCTTTTATTTAATGGCCGTATAGGCCATTTCCTTATTCATTTCCTTATTCAGAACAGCGCCCCCTGGTGTCGGATTGAGAAACTAGTGGCACCATTTTGTAGCATTCCATGAGTATAGTATATGTACCAAATATGGGGGCTCAACTCTTTTATTTAATGGCCGTATAGGCCATTTCCTTATTCATTTCCTTATTCAGAACAGCGCCCCCTGGTGTCGGATCGAGAAACTAGTGGCACTATTTTGTAGCATTCCATGAGTATAGTATATGTACCAAATATGGAGGCTCAACTCTTTTATTTAATGGCCGTATAGGCCATTTCCTTATTCATTTCCTTATTCAGAACAGCGCCCCCTTTGGTGTCGGATCGAGAAACTAGTGGCACCATTTTGTAGCATTCCATGAGTATAGTATATGTACCAAATATGGGGGCTCAACTCTTTTATTTAATGGCCGTATAGATCATTTCCTTATTCATTTCCTTATTCAGAACAGCGCCCCCTGGTGTCGGATCGAGAAACTAGTGGCACGATTTTGTAGCATTCCATGAGTATAGTATATGTACCCAATATGGGGGCTCAACTCCTTTATTTAATGACCGTATAGGCCATTTCCTTATTCATTTCCTTATTCAGAACAGCGCCCCCTGGTGTCGGATCGAGAAACTAGTGGCGCCATTTTGTAGCATTCCATGAGTATAGTATATGTACCAAATATGGGGGCTCAACTCTTTTATTTAATGGCCGTATAGGCCATTTCCTTATTCATTTCCTTATTCAGAACAGCGCCCTCTGGTGTTGGATCGAGAAATTAGTGGCACCATTTTGTAGCATTCCATGGGTATAGTATATGTACCAAATATGGGGGCTCAACTCTTTTATTTAATGGCCGTATAGGCCATTTCCTTATTCATTTCCTTATTCAGAACAGCGCCCCCTGGCGTCGAATCGAGAAACTAGTGGCACCATTTTGTAGCATTCCATGAGTATAGTATATGTACCAAATATGGGGGCTCAACTCTTTTATTTAATGGCCGTATAGGCCATTTCCTTATTCATTTCCTTATTCAGAACAGCGCCCCATGGTGTCGGATCGAGAAACTAGTGGCACCATTTTGTAGCATTCCATGAGTATAGTATATGTACCAAATATGGGGCTCAACTCTTTTATTTAATGGCCGTATAGGCCATTTCCTTATTCATTTCCTTCTTCAGAACAGCGCCCTCTGGTATCGGATCGAGAAACTAGTGGCACCATTTTGTAGCATTCCATGAGTATAGTATATGTACCAAATATGGGGGCTCAGCTCTTTTATTTAATGGCCGTATAGGCCATTTCCTTATTCATTTACTTATTCAGAACAGCGCCCCCTGGTGTTGGATCGAGAAACTAGTGGCACCTTTTTGCAGCATTCCATGAGTATAGTATATATACCAAATATGGGGGCTCAACTCTTTTATTTAATGGCCGTATAGGCCATTTCCTTATTCAGAACAGCGCCCCCTGGTGTCGGATCGAGAAACTAGTGGCACCATTGTGCAGCATTCCATGAGTATAGTATATGTACCAAATATGGGGGCTCAACTCTTTTATTTAATGGCCGTATAGACCATTTCCTTATTCGTTTCCTTATTCAGAACAGCGCCCCCTTTTGTCGGATCGAGAAACTAGTGGCACCATTTTGTAGCATTCCATGAGTATAGTATATGTACCAAATATGGGGGCTCAACTCTTTTATTTAATGGCCGTATAGGCCATTTCCTTATTCATTTCCTTATTCAGAACAGCGCCCCATGGTGTCGGATCGAGAAACTAGTGGCACCATTTTGTAGCATTCCATGAGTATAGTATATGTACCAAATATGGGGGCTCAACTCTTTTATTTAATGGCCGTATAGATCATTTCCTTATTCAGAACAGCGCTCCCTGGTGTCGGATCGAGAAACTAGTGGCACCATTTTGTAGCATTCCATGAGTATAGTATATGTACCAAATATGGGGGCTCAACTCTTTTATTTAATGACCGTATAGACCGTTTCCTTATTCATTTCCTTATTCAGAACAGCGCCCCCTGGTGTCGGATCGAGAAACTAGTGGCACCATTTTGTAGCATTCCATGAGTATAGTATATGTACCAAATATGGGGGCGCAACTCTTTTATTTAATGGCCGTATAGGCCATTTCCTTATTCATTTCCTTATTCAGAACAGCGCCCTCTGGTGTTGGATCGAGAAATTAGTGGCACCATTTTGTAGCATTCCATGGGTATAGTATATGTACCAAATATGGGGGCTCAACTCTTTTATTTAATGACCGTATAGGCCATTTCCTTATTCATTTCCTTATTCAGAACAGCGCCCCCTGGTGTCGGATCGAGAAACTAGTGCACCATTTTGTAGCATTCCATGAGTATAGTATATGTACCAAATATGGGGGCTCAACTCTTTTATTTAATGGCCGTATAGGCCATTTCCTTATTCATTTCCTTCGTCAGAACAGCGCCCTCTGGTGTCGGATCGAGAAACTAGTGGCACCATTTTGTAGCATTCCATGAGTATAGTATATGTACCAAATATGGGGGCTCAGCTCTTTTATTTAATGGCCGTATAGGCCATTTCCTTATTCATTTACTTATTCAGAACAGCGCCCCCTGGTGTTGGATCGAGAAACTAGTGGCACCATTTTGCAGCATTCCATGAGTATAGTATATGTACCAAATATGGGGGCTCAACTCTTTTATTTAATGGCCGTATAAGCCATTTCCTTATTCAGAACAGCGCCCCCTGGTGTCGGATCGAGAAACTAGTGGCACCATTGTGCAGCATTCCATGAGTATAGTATATGTACCAAATATGGGGGCTCAACTCTTTTATTTAATGGCCGTATAGGCCATTTCCTTATTCGTTTCCTTATTCAGAACAGCGCCCCCTGGTGTCGAATCGAGAAACTAGTGGCACCATTTTGTAGCATTCCATGAGTATAGTATATGTACCAAATATGGGGGCTCAACTCTTTTATTTACTGGTCGTATAGGCCATTTCCTTATTCATTTCCTTAACTCTTTTATTTACTGGTCGTATAGGCCATTTCCTTATTCATTTCCTTATTCAGAACGTCCCCTGGTGTCGGATCGAGAAACTAGTGGCATCATTTTGTAGCATTCCATGAGTGTAGTATATGTACCAAATACTGGGGCTCAACTCTTTTATTTAATGGCCGTATAGGCCATTTCCTTATTCATTTCCTTATTCAGAACAGCGCCCCCTGGTGTCGGATCGAGAAACTAGTGGCACCATTTTGTAGCATTCCATGAGTATAGTATATGTACCAAATATGGGGGCTCAACTCTTTTATTTAATGGCCGTATAGGCCATTTCCTTATTCATTTCCTTATTCAGAACAGCGCCCCCTGGTGTCGGATCGAGAAACTAGTGACACCATTTTGTAGCATTCCATGAGTATAGTATATGTACCAAATATGGGGGCTCAACTCTTTTATTTAATGGCCGTATAGACCATTTCCTTATTCATTTCCTTATTCAGAACAGCGCCCCCTTTTGTCGGATCGAGAAACTAGTGGCACCATTTTGTAGCATTCCATGAGTATAGTATATGTACCAAATATGGGGGCTCAACTCTTTTATTTAATGGCCGTATAGGCCATTTCCTTATTCATTTCCTTATTCAGAACAGCGCCCCCTGGTGTCGGATCGAGAAACTAGTGGCACTATTTTGTAGCATTCCATGAGTATAGTATATGTACCAAATATGGAGGCTCAACTCTTTTATTTAATGGCCGTATAGGCCATTTCCTTATTCATTTCCTTATTCAGAACAGCGCCCCCTTTGGTGTCGGATCGAGAAACTAGTGGCACCATTTTGTAGCATTCCATGAGTATAGTATATGTACCAAATATGGGGGCTCAACTCTTTTATTTAATGGCCGTATAGATCATTTCCTTATTCATTTCCTTATTCATTTCCTTATTCAGAACAGCGCCCCCTGGTGTCGGATCGAGAAACTAGTGGCACGATTTTGTAGCATTCCATGAGTATAGTATATGTACCAAATATGGGGGCTCAACTCTTTTATTTAATGACCGTATAGGCCATTTCCTTATTCATTTTCTTATTCAGAACAGCGCCCCCTGGTGTCGGATCGAGAAACTAGTGGCGCCATTTTGTAGCATTCCATGAGTATAGTATATGTACCAAATATGGGGTCTCAACTCTTTTATTTAATGGCCGTATAGGCCATTTCCTTATTCATTTCCTTATTCAGAACAGCGCCCTCTGGTGTCGGATCGAGAAATTAGTGGCACCATTTTGTAGCATTCCATGGGTATAGTATATGTACCAAATATGGGGGCTCAACTCTTTTATTTAATGGCCGTATAGGCCATTTCCTTATTCATTTCCTTATTCAGAACAGCGCCCCCTGGTGTCGGATCAAGAAACTAGTGGCACCATTTTGTAGCATTCCATGAGTATAGTATATGTACCAAATATGGGGGCTCAACTCTTTTATTTAATGGCCGTATAGGCCATTTCCGTATTCATTTCCTTATTCAGAACAGCGCCCCATGGTGTCGGATCGAGAAACTAGTGGCACCATTTTGTAGCATTCCATGAGTATAGTATATGTACCAAATATGGGGCTCAACTCTTTTATTTAATGGCCGTATAGGCCATTTCCTTATTCATTTCCTTCTTCAGAACAGCGCCCTCTGGTATCGGATCGAGAAACTAGTGGCACCATTTTGTAGCATTCCATGAGTATAGTATATGTACCAATTATGGGGGCTCAGCTCTTTTATTTAATGGCCGTATAGGCCATTTCCTTATTCATTTACTTATTCAGAACAGCGCCCCCTGGTGTTGGATCGAGAAACTAGTGGCACCTTTTTGCAGCATTCCATGAGTATAGTATATATACCAAATATGGGGGCTCAACTCTTTTATTTAATGGCCGTATAGGCCATTTCCTTATTCAGAACAGCGCCCCCTGGTGTCGGATCGAGAAACTAGTGGCACCATTGTGCAGCATTCCATGAGTATAGTATATGTACCAAATATGGGGGCTCAACTCTTTTATTTAATGGCCGTATAGGCCATTTCCTTATTCATTTCCTTATTCAGAACAGCGCCCCCTGGTGTCGAATCGAGAAACTAGTGGCACCATTTTGTAGCATTCCATGAGTATAGTATATGTACCAAATATGGGGGCTCAACTCTTTTATTTAATGGCCGTATAGGCTATTTCCTTATTCATTTCCTTATTCAGAACAGCGCCCACTGGTGTCGGATCGAGAAACTAGTGGCACCATTTTGCAGCATTCCATTAGTATAGTATATGTACCAAATATGGGGGCTCAACTCTTTTATTTACTGGTCGTATAGGCCATTTCCTTATTCATTTCCTTATTCAGAACAGCGCCCCCTGGTGTCGGATCGAGAAACTAGTGGCACCATTTTGTAGCATTCCATGAGTGTAGTATATGTACCAAATATGGGGGCTCAACTCTTTTATTTAATGGCCGTATAGGCCATTTCCTTATTCATTTCCTTATTCAGAACAGCGCCCCCTGGTGTCGGATCGAGAAACTAGTGGCACCATTTTGTAGCATTCCATGAGTATAGTATATGTACCAAATATGGGGGCTCAACTCTTTTATTTAATGGCCGTATAGGCCATTTCCTTATTCATTTCCTTATTCAGAACAGCGCCCCCTGGTGTCGGATTGAGAAACTAGTGGCACCATATTGTAACCCTCTACCTGTATAGTCTATGTACCAAAGATGAATTGTCTACTACGTGCCGTAATGGCACTATTAAACAATAATATATTATCCGCGAATTATTGACTGCTCCCCTGATTTGCTACTTGAATAGTGAACTGTGAACTGGGAACTGGGCGCCAACTTATAAGACGTCTTATTTGCATGATTCTAACCTACATCTATTAGGAAGATTGATTCAAATGGTCGACAGACATCAGTGCGTACCAATGCCAGGAACAATCACCGTTCCACTTTTAAGTTTTTCACATCCTATTTCTGAATCCTCCGACGGATACCGCTGAAATACAGTCCAAAGTGAGATATTGTGGAAAGCTACAAGTGCGTAAAATACCAGTACTATAGTAGTATATCGTTTAGCTTAATTGCTTTATCGCATGCACGCACACGAGCGCGGAAAGGGCATTTCTTTCTTGTATGGTAATTTCCATTTTCAAAAGTTCGCCTTTAATGCGATCTGAACATTTCAAAGAACTAATACAAAAGTTGAAGATATATGTAGAATATATCGGGAAATGTGAGAGGGACTAATTATAAGTTAACATACATGTAGATTACACTCCCGAATACGTGTGTTCCGCATTTTGAATCGAAGCCTGCGAAATTCCTGAAACCATTCGTATATCCATCGAGAGGACATTTTTCCGAATTCCCGGGTGGATGTAACTGAAATACAATCCCGTTCGATGCATCGCGGTAAACTATCTAAATCGGAGATTAATTGATAATGTCAATGTTGATTTATTGATTGGAAAAGAAATCTACAGTTATATTCACATAAAATTACGGGTTTCAAAAAGGTTAAAGGAGAGATCTGACGCATGGTCATACATAAGACTTATGACAACTATAGTTTTTTGCATATCTGTTTTTCGTTTTGGCTGCACTCTTCCGACGGAAAATGTCTTCAGCGTTGAGAACTCCAATCTACCCGTGGGACCTACTTTTCGTTTTAGCTCATTATTGTGAAAACACATGATAAATCTCAGTGACATAGTCTTTATCAGTTCGCAAAAGGAAGTTTCATGCGGAAAGCTTATAAAATATGTATAACTGAAGACAAGTACCTGAGCGCGTGCCCAATATAGACGTTTTCGTCCTGTATTTGCACACTAAAATACAAGTGTCTAATCTGCCATTCAATATTCAGCCGTCGTCCATTAACGAGCATGATAAAATGTGTTTACGAAATGATACTAGATGCGCAGACAGCGGAGTGCATGTAGGAAGTTAACCTTGGCAATTGATCGCTTGGAGACTGCTCATCTACGTTGGCTGTTTTCCTGTTCGAAATAGTGGCCACGACTAACGATGTTCGCTTGACAAGAACAAAAACTGGTTCCATAGTTGCATTTGTATTAGAAAGTGCAGATTAATTATCCACGAAATAATTCATTCTCGGGAATAAGAGACAGCAAATTATAAGTCCATATCTATTACAGTTCAAGAGCGATAACAAATCCAAAGATTTATTACAGCCGTCATGTAACATGACATTAATTTAACCCTACCTGGCCTGGGGGTCACTTTCCGCCCCCCCCCCCCATTGTTGTATGTTTGCTCCTATCTTCGGAACGACAAAAATTTGAGAGCTGATACTCCGTGATTTTGTAGCTTATCATATTGGGGTCATTTTTAGTCTATTTGCATGACCCTCTGAGGATCATGAGTAAATTCAGAATGGCGGCCATGTGGGGTACCATAAAATAAGTTTTCGTCAGATTTCTTCTAAATATATGCTTTTCTGTATGGAAAAGTGGGTAAAACAAGTTTTATTTCATATCAGATTATCATTGACTAATTTAGCATGCAAAATTTGCGAAGAACACGCCCAAATAAAAATAATAAAAAAATTTGACCAAAAATCTACCAAAAGTGCCGTTTTTGAAAATGACGTCACCGTGACGTCAGGATGGCGGCCATCATGGATATTCTTAGGGATACCGAAAATCTATGAGGAGCACTTCCCCCTATCAAACATTCTGCGCTATCTCCAGAAGAGAGCTGATACTCTGTCACTTCATAACTTATCATATTGAGGTCATTTTCAGCCTATTTGCATAACCTCTTCGAGTAGAGAATCATCGGTAAATTCAAAATGGTGTCCTTGAAGTTACCAGAAAAGTGATGTTATCGTCATTTATCTTCGAAAAGTCTCCATTTCCTCGAGGAAAACTGGGCACAAATTATTTAGTTTTCACAGCAGATTAATATTTATCATGCACTTTTTACGGACAAATTTCAAAAAACCTCACCGAAAAATCGACCAAGGATGCCTTTTTTGAAAATGACGTCACTGTGACGTCATCGAAGCTGCCGCCTTAGAGTTTCAGCCCCTACCTCAAGAAGTAAAAGATCAATTAGGGATAGCTGAAATTAAGGAGAGTATCAACCATTATAATTGGTCAACTTCAGCAAATATGCCACTCTGTACAGAGCTACTGATCCGCCAAGCATGACTGACTTATATCGTATCAACTTGTTCTCTCTTTCTGAGTAGCACTGCTCTTTTGAACTACATTATCCCATGGGCTAACTGAGAAGTTAATTCAAGTTAGCTGCCTAACAATCAGCTCACCAATCCGACGATGATTGCCTTCAACAGCCATGTCCGCTCAATTCTAGCTGATATTCCTCTGATGTGGTACACTTGAATTGGGAAACTGGACTGAATATTCCCTGGCACCATTCCAACTTCTCTAATACCATTCTACCTATTTACTGGTGTTCATCTGTTGATTGAGTAAAGCCTCTGTGACATCATACTTTTAAGATACAAAGATTCGCGCTGACAACTATTGTTTAATGGTTGCACACACTGTATCAATAACCAGAAAAGTGCAGTTATATCTATACAGTCTTTGCATTTTATTTCTATCAGTAATTTGGATATGACCCCCATTTGATGTCATCGGTTGAAATAATAACCAACGCGAGCACGTTTCAATATGTAATGAAGTTTAGACGGATTCAACTATAATTAAGGTAAGATGTGATTCTTCACTGACGTATACCTCAGTTTGTCAGATTGTGTATATTTTGTTTAATTGACACGTGAATATTACCTCATGTTATCATACAGGTGGGATACGAAACACACCGTTGATAATAATAAACACTAAGCAAAATGCTGAACTGTATGTGATAATTTTTTAGAAAGATTGGATCATTATTGAGAAAATTATTAACTCCTTCTCGAGAAAGCATAATTTTTTCGAGCTGATATTTGGATACCGTACATACAATAGAGAGACAAACCCAAATATGATTGTATATCTGACACTGGCATTCATACCTAATACCACATAATAAAATTCAGACCGCTATGACACATGATATATGACAGTTCTTCAATAGATTTTTTTTTCAAATAACATTGGAGTGTTGGTTCCCAAATGCACCATACGGTTGGAATACAACCACGACATTAGTTTCTAAAACAGCGATACGTAGTCCTGAACAATAAATCAATATGTTTAGATCGATGGAATCCGCGTTAAAGAGATACATATAGCAAAGGGAGTGATTGAGTAGTAGGATTTAACGTCGTTTTTAACATTTTTTATCAGTCATATCACGACGGTGCCTACATGTGCCAGGACACGAAAGTGTCCACAGTGCCTATCATCCTGGACACTGATCAGCCCAGCCAGTACAGCACTCGTTCAACCATCCTAGTATTGACCGAGCTCAACCTTGCTTAACCTCGGTGACCTGACGAGAACCGGTGTGCGCATTGTGATACGCCGTACGCAAATGCGTATACCTCCCTTTTGGGAATGGGGTACTTTTCAATTAAAGTTTGGATATGGCACCCACGTAACGTCATACGATTGGACTAAGAAACAAATCCTGCTACTCTATACCTCTGCAACTATTGCTGCGTAGCACGTGATGCAGTTCAGACAGATTAGTAAGAGTGATCAGGTTGTTTGGAGTCACCTTACTCCTTTTTTCGGCGGAACAAAACGAATAGCTGTATGATGAACCTGGTGTCCAAACCATTTGACCATTTCGGTTCTTGCATTGGACGGTTATAATACAAATGATAAAAAAGTGCGATATACGAATTACATCCAAATATGGTATTCAAATCCACATATAATAGTTTTGTTATAACTGCAAAAGTGTCAGTGTAAACAGGTTTGACATTTTGCAGACTACGAGATGTATATTTTCTCGTTATTACATGCGAAGTGGTGAGCACGTTTTGACGAAAACTTCGCCAAAAAAGCTAGATACAGTCGATCGAATACGATCGAAGATGCATCCCTTTTGCATCTTTAGTAAAGGAAACATTCATTATTTGTGAAGAGAGTAAAAACGTAAAACTTAGGAAAAACAAAATTAACATGGCCTCAAAAGATATATTTAGGGAAGGTACCCACATACCAAATTTGAAAGAATCCGTTCAGGTCCAACAGTTACTGTCCGGAAATGGAATTTTACCTCGGCCCACTAGTGGCGCCACGTATAGGCAGATAGTCATAAAACATAATCCCAACCGAGATCTTGAGGCAACATCCCTTGACATTGGAAATAGAGCAGATCGACAAGAAAAACAATCCCAAGCCAAACCTTCTGGTGAGGTACCCAAATACCAAACTTGGAAAGAATCCATTCAAGTTTCAAACAGTTGTTGTTCGGAAACATAATTTTAAATTTGCCCCCAGGTGGCGCCACCTATATGTGGATCGACATGAAAAACAACGCCAAGAAAGGTATTAGGTGAGGTACCTACACACCAAATTTGGAATGAATCAGTCAAGGTTTTCAAAAGTTTGTGTGTGAAAACGCTTTTAACTTAGCTTTCAGGTGGCGCCACCTATACACGAATCGACACGAAAAACAATCTCAAGCCAGATCTTGATGCAAGGTATCCACACACCAAATTTGGAAAGAATACTGGAGGCATTCAAAAGTTGTTGTCTGAAAATGCAATTTTAACTTGGCCCCCATGTGGCGGCAACTAGAGGCGCATTGGCACGAAAAACGTTTCTAAGGAAGATCTATAGACAAGGGACCCACTTACCAAATACAAAAATATGGATCTGTGCCTGATGAATCGAGACCTTTTAGGGTTGCAATTCATTGAGGGGTGGCAGAATTATACAAATATTGCAGACTAGACACAAATCTCAACTTTCTAGCAAGATATATTGGATATAATGCTCAAACACAATATATGACGGTCGTTTGAGAGATAGAGGGTGGCGTTCGGCGCCCTGCGGGTTGGAACATGCTCTCCTAGAGGGTAGTGGTAGGTGTGCTGAGATGAAGGCCATAGAAAGCTCTCTGTATATGAAATAACCACACTCACAGGGGTTAATTCCGTACTGGGGAGATTCCCCCGCCAGTTATTTTGTATTATAGTTCTGAAATAAAATTTTGTTCCTGCAAGAGCTGTAGGGTAAATCAAATGATGTGGAATAGAAGGACTGGACAGCAAAATTGAAAGAAATGATGCCCTTCATTTAACCCTACCTGGCCTGGGGGGCCCATTGTGGCCCCCCTACCAAACTTTCTGCGCTATATCCGGAATGACAAAAAATGGAGAGCTGAAACTCTGTGACTTTATAGTTTATCATATCGGGGTCATTTTGAGCCTATTTGCATAACCCCCCGAGCAGAGGATCATGGGTAAATCCAAGATGGCGGCCACATGGGGTAGCAGAAAAGTGATGTTTGTGTCATAATTCTTAAAAAATTTAGCTTTTTCGCGAAGAAAGGTGGGCGAAAACTATTTTATTTCACATAACATTAATATTTACTAATTTATCATGCAGTTTATGAGTAGAAATTGCAAAAATAAAAAATACGGAAAATCTGACCAAAAATCGACCAAAAAATGCCGTTTTTGAAAATGACGTCACTGTGACGTCATCAAAAGCGGCCATCCTGGTTTTTTTCACATTTTCTGGTAGAGTTTGACCCAAGGATATAGTGTGATAAGTTTCAGTCCCCTAGCTCAAGGGATAGGAAAAATAATTGGGGGGTGGTGGCCATTTCGCCCCCCCCACCCCCCAGTCCTGGACAGGTCTCAAAAAGCCCAGGCCAGATAGGGTTAAGACGACATGAAATTCAAAACTAACAGGGTTCAGCACTGCGGGGAACCCCCACCGGTTATTCCATATTGTACTTCTGGAATAATGTCATCAACCTATTAGTAATTACTATACAGGAATATATTATAGGTGATTCCGCATGTGTATGTGTATAAACAATGTACACTACATATTATACCTTTGGTTAGTATCACATGAGGCTGAGAAGCTGTGTACCATTTGGTACCCCAGGCGTGGGGACATCCTCCCGAGGGTAGTGCATAGGTTGAGAAAGTGTAGCATCATATAATCTCCCGGAATATATTAGAATTTGGGGGGAGGGTGGGGGCGGGCGGGGCTTAGTTCGGGAGACATAGCGTGGGGCCAGAAGCTGTGGACAGGAACAATTTTCTACGTCCAAAGCAACTTTCTTGGACAAGGGCAGGGACAAGAACCGGGACACGGTCGTCAACAGATATCATTTAGATACCTAGGGCCTAAAATCACCATACGGTACCCAATTGAATGACCTGGCTCTAAACCAGGAACTGAATGTACTTTATATGCATATGGCGTCAGACTATTTTGACAGTCATGACTGCGAACCAATCACTGGTGTGCTATCTATGCAAATGCGAATATGGGATTGGTACCCAAACAGAGGCAGCCTGACTTTACCATAGGTCCAGATGGGGAATTTGGATATAACAGAACCTGTAGATAAAACAATTAAGTATGCAGTCTCAGACAGAGCTTAAGAACAATAGGTGTCTTTTCCTGGACAGAAGCAATATGCACACCAAATTAGAAGTTGATTGACGAAGGCGTTCGGAAGCTATCCGACGGAAAAGATTGAACAAAAGGGAAATTGCATATAAGGAAATTTGTAGCTAAAAACCCGGTTCCCAAATGAAGGAAGCCATTTCCTTCAATAGATACAAATGGCTTCAGACTATCTTGACAGTCATAACTGTGAACCAGTCACTGATGTGCTATCTATGCAAATAAGAATATGGGATTGGTACCCAAACAGAGGCAACCTGACTTTACCATAGGTCCAGATGGGAAATTTGCATATAACAGAACCTGTAGATAAAACACAAGTATCCAGTCTTGGACATCGCTGAAAAACAATAGGTGTCTTCCTCCAGGCAGGACCAATGTGCACCACAAATTTGAAGTTGACTGACAAAGGCATTCAAAAGTTAACGGACGGAAAAGGAAAGTGAGCGGAAGAAGAAGCGGAAGAGGAAGAAAGAAAAAAATGACAAACACAATAAGGCATCCCTAGGGATGCCTAATTATTTGGATACAAATCTGTCAAAATAAGTGGGGAAAATGTCAATGGCAATGTGACGTTATCAGAGAGACCATCATGGAATTTTTACATTTCATGTACATCTCAAATCACCCATGGCAGATAGGGTGAACATCTTTGAAAATTCTTACCTCAAAGTATTTAATATTTCCGGGCGACAATATTAATCATGCAGTTCCTATTTGTCTAAAATTAAATAAACCTTTAAACAAAATTTGTTACTTGAAAAACTGAAGTCGTCGAAATTTGCTATTATTGTTGAAAGTATAACGGCATTCCTGTATTCAAATCCCTATCAGAGATTGTGTGATGATCCAACACAAAGCTTTATGATGGTTAGTTGAACTTTGATATGAAGGGCGGCAAAGAATACATATGTACTTGTACCAACACTTGCAGAAGGAAACGAATGTATGACGGCCAGTTTGACAGATGCACAACATAATACCTGAGCATCGATTAATCAAACTATGGGCTAGTAGTGTGGGAGCGATCAAGCCGACTAACGACATATAGTTGTCTAGAGATACTTATTTGGGAAGTCGGTAGCTATGATATTGTGTGGACATATGCGAGAAAATGTAAAATAGTTTAGTTTTTAATAATCTATCGGTGCAGCGGTCATAAACTAAGATTTAAGAAAGACTATTAAAAACATAACAGTTAACCAATAAGAATGTACATCTAATAAAACTGAGATTCATATAAAAAGGTGAGAAACTTTGTTATCAAGATTTAAGAGATCTTCACACGAAAGCTTCCATCGGCACCTCACATTCAGACCCGAGAATACGGTAGATTCTCGGACGTAGCCTTGGTATCCCAGTCGCGCTTTTATTGCAGCTGTTCATGTGGAGATTACGAAGTATCTTCATGTGGAGACTATGAAGTATCTACACGGCCCTTAGCACGGGCTTAAGCGCAAGTCTTAGTCTTTGGTATTATTTCTGCAGTAAACAAAAGATTATTTACCGTCGACCGGAAGGACTACTCGTGTAGCTTAGATAACATACCTGCAAAATTGTTAAAGAAGGCAGGTATGTTCTTGTAAAGCCCATTACCCACCAGATCAACTTTCCTGGGCCATGCTTAATTTCCCATTTCTGAGGAGACAAAGCAGATACAGAACTGTACATATTCTATCTAATATTTCCAAACGCATCGAAACGACTTTCCGCAACCAAATCACCTGCTGCTTTATTAAAATAATGTCCTATGTTAATATGTGCCTTTAGAAAGAGATGCAGCTCTCAGACTACCCTCTTCAGTTTGCTATCAAGGAGTTCTGGGAATATCTGCGTGAATTCGCTCCTAACAACAAAAGTTCCTCCCTTCCACCTCATCTACTTGTTAACGGTGAACGACTGTCAAATCCACGTCAATCGCTAATGAATTCAACAATTGGTTTACTTCTGTGGTTAATCAATATGTGCTAAATAGTGACCAGGACAGAAATCCAAACTATCTAGAATAGCTGAAAGATTTTTTTAAATGCAGGAAAAATCCTGTATCTTTTGTTTTCTATTCCAAAGATATCAATGGAGTTTATATGTTCACACCTCGGATAACTGGATGATAAAAAGGCTACTGGACCTGCCAGATTCCTGAAAATGTCGGCAGAAATTATTTCGCCATTACTCATGCACCTTTTGAACTCTTGTATTGAAATCGGGATATTCCCAGACAGCTGGAAAATTGAAAGAAGTGACACCTTTATACAAAAAAGGTTCCCGACAGGATCCCGGCAATTACCGACCAATCAGTGTTCTCCCTACCTTATCGAAGATTCTCGAGCGCCATATCCATGAACACTTGGTGAATTACTTGGAAAGGAACGATTTAGTTTATGGGAGACAATCTGGATTCGGAGATTTCCACTATTGGCAGACTGCTTTGACAAAGTTGATGGATTCTTGGTCTGGCCTCATCGATCGATGTGATATAATTGGATCGGTATTCCTTGATTTACGGAAAGCTTTTGACTTAGTTGATCATAGTATTATGTTACAAAAACTTAATATATATGGAATAACAGCTACAGCCTACACACAGCTGAATGTGAAAGTGAGGTTTTTTGCGAACGATACATCATTACATGTCGGAAGAAAGAACATTGGCGAAATGGAATCAAAATTGAACTGTGGACTATAGAGAGCGTGACTCCTGGTGTGTAGACAACAAAATGTGCCCTGATGTTGATAAAACCAAATGTGCATGTATAATGCAGGTTTAATAGCTGGCATTCGAAATACGCGAAATGATAAAGCCACAGAATCTTTGAGACCAAGAAATGTCGAAAGTAAGATGCTAACATGCTAAGATGTAACATGCTTTACATTACCTGGTTGATTGATTTGACCAGGGGAATGGACGTATTTCTTCATGTCATACGAACGAAGAAGTGCGTTGATCGGCATCGGATGTCACATGTATTTGTTTTGAATAAGAACTTGCATTCTGTAAATATTTGGATCGTTTTATTCTATTTGGCGGTCCCATAGTTCATAGTTTTTTATCAGATGACTTGATAGGGCTATTACATCATCGCTCTGAAATATTTGCATCTATCACCGCTCAAATTGCGTCTAACTGCGCTAAAATTGTTATCTGCGTTCACGAGTACATAGTGCCTATATGTTTTACGTTCACACTTCAATCTAAAATACATTGATTGTACCGAAACTTTACATCCACTTTTGCATGCACTGTGTGTATGGACTGAAACATTCACAGGAATACATATTGTCATGCAAGGCAGTCCGATTCCTGGCCTGTGGATCGAACCCGGATAAATTGCCAGGCTGCCGTTAAAAATCTCGGACACTAGTCGCTTCCAAAGAGATTCAACTTTTCACTTTTTCTGAATCGAGGAGGCAGTCCACAATATATAATACAAATTATACTCACTGTTACCTATAAATTCAAGGCAATAGAACAATATATACAAAGATTTAACAATAGCCCTAGCTTAAGGCGTACGGGCCTGGTCGCGGTCACAGCCTCGGCAAGACTAGCTATCGTCGCTCTCAAATTTCCCTCCTATCCTCTGGATACTCCGGGTTGAAACGAAACGTTTAGTCCTCACCTTGTCTTGATTCACGGCCTGGTTGAAAATCTGTAAGCGTTGTTATCCGCCCCTGTAAATCATTTGTATAAACACGGCCTGGTCACAGACGTTCCGTTCTGTTACGTCCCAATTTCAGATATATTCTCGGTGACCTCATCATCCAATTTAGCTGCATCTCTTTTGGCACCACGGCTCGTCTCTCAGGCCTTGAGATGGAAGTCACACGCCCTGCGTTACATTCCCGGGTCACTCGACCAGCTCCAGGGACGAGCTTACACGCCCTGCGTTACATTCCCGGGCCACTCGACCAGCTCCAAGGACGAGCTCACGTGCTTTACCCTTACTGTCCAGAAGTGTCACACTTCATGTGAAGTGTGCCTAGAAGTGCCTCTGAAGAGTACACTGAAAAGGCACTTCAACAACAGAGAAAAATACTGGCACATTTCAAAGGTACTTCATTAGAAAAAGGCGGTAGCCAAGGAACTCCTCAAAGACACTTCATGGACTTTGTCAATTTCATAGCAAAAAATGATGGACTTCAGAGACACTTCTGAGACTTGGTTTTTGTTAGGCATAATCCAAGGTACTCCTCAAAGACACTTCATGGACTTTGTCAGTTCTTCAGCAAAACTTGGGGTACTTCAGAGACACTTCTGAGACTTAGTTATTGTTCGGCATAATCTAAGGTACTCCTCAAAGACACTTCTTGGACTTTGTCAGTTTTATAGCATAACTTGGGGACTTCCTCTTACAAAAAATATCTTTTAGCATCCTATAAAATTTTGAAAAAATCTTACAAGATTCTAAAATATCCTCTAAGATTCTGAAAAAAATCCTATAAAATTCTGAAAAATCCTATAAGATTCTGAAAAATCCTATAAGATTCTAAGAATCCTGAATAATCCTATAAGATTCTAAAAAATCCCATAAGATTCTGAAAAATCCTATAAGATTCAACCCAATAGGATTTCTAGATTATTGGAATTTTTCCGCAAACTGTTACAGTAACATAACATTATACATTAGAACTACGTGTATACAACTTTCAATGATATCAATTAGCTCTGAGAATATCCCAGTTCAAAGTTGGCCGATTTGATTTCCCTCATTGACATCAAATCTCATTTCAATGAAACCACTCAACATCAAATTTGTACTTCACAGTTCAAAATTCACATGTGGTTACTGACATATTACTCAGAACTGTGAACACTTTTTGGATCTTTTAAAGTGATCAGTACCATGGGTTTCTATTTGAATAAAATAAAGATATTAATAATATCAGTCTCTCACATATTAGTGTTATCTAAACAGTATCATATTAGATAAGAAATCTTCTTGAATTCAGATTTTATAATCATTCCAAATCCATGATTTTATACTAAAATTGGACAAAATGGGAACATATTTTGAGAAGAATCAATTCTAACATAACATAATGTCAGCAACAAAAACTACCCATTAAGAATACTTTATATTATCCTCTTCATTATTATCACTTATAATATATATAAACTGTCTCGTCAAAATGGGTGGAGTTATCTGCCCTTGAAAATTTAATTGAACACCGGGGGCGCCACCAGTTAACAAACAAAATGGCTGACAACTGCAAAAATCAGATGGATTTGTTCATGTTAAGCTAGAACTATGGAGGTTTGAAGAACTGTATTGCAGATGGTGATGAGTGCAGCTAGTGATATGGTAAGTAAATTATGAATATAACTATAATTTTTCTGTTTTTCATAACTTAATAAGCAAAGAACTGAGCTGAACAGTGATGTAGACCAGGGAGTATCAGCTATTATCAACAAATTTCCCTGGACATACATTGACATAATAATGTACTTCACCTTATAATTGCAGTCAAATTTAATGGGTCATATAGCATGGCTTTCACAAAGAAATATCCATATCTCTGTCTCAATATCACTTTCAGATCTACCCAGGTTCATCAAGGCAGTGTGAATTGCCATTGTTATGATGTGTGAATTGTCAGCTTGGAAACCCCAGGCTTGGGGACCTCATATGAAGATTGACATGCTCCCCTGGAGGAAATCCCCTGAGGGTGAGATATTTTTATCACAAAACTGCTTGTATACTACCTGTTCATGTCAAAACAGATGGATTTAACTGGTTGGGGGGATGGTAGCTCTAAATAAATTATTTTGTTGTTTTGAACTGTTTATTGATTTATAAAATTTATTGTTTTTTGTTCCCTGCAGAAGATTGTAGAATATTTCTATACCAAATTTTTGACAAAATGGTAAAGAAATATGTTTTAAAATATATTGAAAATAAAATGTTAGCATAACCTATTTTTAGCTATAATCAGAAAAAGTATAATCAATTATGATTAGACTTTTCATCATTATAACAGGCTATATTTTCCTTGTCTATTAATTGCACTATTCATATACCTAAACTAAGGATCTTCACACACTTCAACTGTACATTTCTACCCACATCTTGAGAAATGAGAACATTTCATTTCATACATTTATTTCATTTCAAAAATTTAAGAAAACAATTTGTAGTTAATAAGCATTTATTTGTTGTTGTTGTTGTTTTGTTTTTTTTTTGTTTTTTTTTAAATAATATTTTTATTCATTTTTCTGGTGCCACATTTCGTAGTCATGTACATAATAATAGTAATATACGTAGGTACAGCATAATAATGGAAAATATTCCTGAAACTTTGTACACATGCATATACTTCTGATAAACATCAATAATGTATTACCTCTGCATTCAAAATACCGTGAACTAAAGACAAAGTAGGATTCTTGTTTCCCCACTATGCATACTGCTATATGTATATTAATATCAACTAAGTAAGTAATAATAATATCTCGGGTAAGGCAGTCAGTTCAACTGAGTTCTCTAAAATAATGGTGGAACAGAGCCCATTTTTTATTGAAATTATCCATCTGATCTTCTACATTTGCTGTATAGAGTTCTGTTTTATAAGAACAGCTGAATATCAGCATTAATGCCTTTAAGTTTAGTTTTGAATCATTCAGCTTTGTTCTATATATGTATTCCTTTGTAAGAAGTGTTAAATTGTTCAGAACCTCTTGCCCCCGCCCCCAGCCCAATATAATTTTATCCGCAGAAATACTACCCCTTAGCTTTCCAACATTTTTACACCAGTTTTCTAGGTCATGCCAAAGTTTCTTAACCGTTTCGCATTCTATGAAGACATGTTCAATAGTTTCTCTTTTATTTTTGCAAAAAGCACATTGATCATCTTCAGTCTTTCCTATTTTATGTAGAAAAGAGTTTGTACTCAATATTCTATGAATAAATCTAAACTGAAAATCTCTGTTTGATAGACCTACTGCTCTGTATGATTGAAGTAAATACGTTATTCCAAGTTATTCCCCCTTCTTTATCTAGATATTTCTCCCATATGGAACAAGCTTTGGCATTTGTATGTGTACTATTATTTAAAACATCGTAAAATCTCCTGCACCCCTTCTCTTGCCTAAACAATATACTTTGATACTGATTAAATTGGGGATTATATTTGTCAATGAGGAAGTAATTTCTTTCTAAATCTAATTTCCATTGTTCAGGGATTGCTTTTATCAGCCTGTTGTAATCAAGAAAGGTTCCTTTTATCCCATAAATGAGCTTCAAATCGGTGAAATCCATTAACTTTCCTTCGTTACTAACAATGTCTCTTAAATTTTTAATTTCACTTTTATACCATTGTTCAATGTACAGGTTTGATACTCGAAAATGTTGATTAAACCATAATGGTTCATTTCGTATATGTTCAGTTGTTTTTGCTTTCATTACTTTTTGAACACAGTACCAAGCTTGGAATGTATCTTTCCAAAATGGATTTTCAGCTTTATCTATCAATATTTTTAAGTATTCGGCTCCAAAAGTACATAACTTCTCGTGGTTTTCTAACCCAATAATATTTTGCCATTTCCCCCTTGTGTAATAATGTTTTTCATCCAGGAGACCTTTAAAGATTGTATAAAATATTTCAAATTAACCATTCTTAATCCCCCATGCTTATAATCCTGTGTCACAATAACCCTTTTAATTCTGTCAGTTCCACCATTCCATATGAATTTAAAAAACAAAGAGTTCAGCTCCTTAAGGTCACTTTCTAGTGGGTTTGGCAAGGCGAGGAAGAGGTGCACGAGCTTTGATAGGGCTAGGGACTTAATCACGGTTACTTTACCTAATAGTGTAAGGTTTCTGAGCTTCCATCTCCAAAGTTCTTTTTTAATATCATTCAACTTAGAAAGATAATTCATCTTCCATATGTCATGAAAGTTCGTAGCACTGAGCTTTATTCCCAAAATTGTTAGTTCCGTTACCCAATTCAATTTTACATCCTGACAGAGTGTTGTTTCCACAGTGCTCAAAGATCCAATCCACATCGCATGTGTTTTCTCAACATTAATTTTTAAACCAGAGAGTTTGTAAAATTCTTCTAAACAACGCAGTGCCGCTCTCAAAGATTGTTCAGAACCGTCAAGGATTAACTGAGTATCGTCTGCATATTGGCTGATTTTATTTTCTGTCTTGTTTATTACGAGTCCTTCAATGTTTTTATCGTCTCTAATATTTTTACCTAAGACCTCTGCGCAGAGAATGAATAAGTAAGGGGATATTGGGTCACCTTGTCGACAACCTCTAGTTATATCGAAAAACGAGGACACACATCCGTTTTGAATGATGCAACTTTGAATGTTGTTGTAGAATAATTTTAGCCAACTTTGAATAGATTCTCCGAAATGAAAAGCTTTGACAGTTTCATTTATAAAATTCCAAGATACAGAATCAAAAACTTTTTCAAAATCTATGGATAGTAAAAGTCCAGGGATGCCTCTGCTTTTTGTTTCGAATAGTACGTCGTATAGTAGTCTTGTATTTTCACTTATACATCTGCCTGGAATAAACCCCTTCTGGTCTTCATTTATAAGCTTGCTTAGTGTCGATTTGATTCTATTTGCAATACAAGATTTATTTGTTATTTGATGGAGATTTTGTTGAACCACAAATTAACAAAGACAATTTATAAAAATTCACATGATTGTTTCTCTTCAATTCTAATGGCTTAATTCTTACATTGTATACTTTCATATTCCAGAATACAGCAGCTACAAGGGACTCAGCTCACTTCAAGCAGCCACTCGACTGATGGGGAATTTAATGAGCACACCAAGGTATGGTTGATTTCTTCATAGTGTATATTGGTTAGAACGTCACACAAACTGTTTATCTCCCTTGTTGTATATCATGGAGTACTAAAGAAATGATAATAGACATCTTCGTCAATCTTTTGTATATCGTACGGATGTGTTCCATTCTTTACCCTTTATGGTAGTCAACCTATTCAATCATCCTGAGTGTATTTTTAAAAAAAACTAGATTGCATGCATATGGAATCATATATACAACTGATCAGGTTTTAATTATATGCATGTATTTATCGTCACAGGCCAAGAAGTCCACAATTCAGACTGGTGGGTTTCAGCAAAGGTTGGATTACGTCCAAGTGGACCTCAGGGCAACTAAACCAAACTATTCTTCGAAAGATCTGCTGCTTCAAGTTCAAGTTGGACAAGAACACAGTCACCCTTGAATAATAATACTAAAACTGCAATAATTTCTCATACCAAAGACTGCATGTAAATACATACATATATAGTACTGTGCTGTATTTTGTCTCAAGGATTTGTGCCATATAAACTACACGTTTCTTGTTAAGAACCATCAGGTTTATTGTAAATATTTTATGATGTACTGTTTTGTCTCACTCTCAGTCTTTTCTCTAAATAAACCGTTCTGTGCTCAAATATATATTTGTGTCTTCTTTTCCGGGAAAGTAAATATCTCGTGGCTACATACCTTTCATTACACGGATTTGCTATGATACAAGTAAGGTACTTCAAGAGCACTTCAGAAGTGCATATGAAAGGTATCCTTCTGTAGAAGAGTGGATGAAGTGCCTTGCCATATAAGGACATTGAAATGCCTCAAATATTCTAATTAGGTATTTCAAGAGCACTTCAGAAGTGCCTATGAAGGTTACTCTTCTGTGGAAGTGCCGATGAAGTGCCTTTGCAGTACTTAATTAACATATTTGAGGCACACTTCTAAAGTACTTCCAAGTGACTTCATTGTGACTTCAATGCCCTTATATGGCATTGCTACAAAACAATACCCACACTGCAAGCACACTTCTGACTCTGAGCATTGCACTTCAAGGTTAAAATATGGCCACACTTTAAAGGTACTTCAAAGTTACTTCAAAGACACTTCTGGACAGTAAGGGTAGTGATTTATGTCAATATGGCTGCAAGCCTCTTTTCGCGAAAACATTGTCAGTTAAAACAAGCACCGATACAGTTAAGCCTACCAACGGTGGCCTAGCTGTATATTTCCCATCCAACACTTATATAAGATCGGACGCCGCCAACGATATATTAAATACAAATTTGCCTGTGGGCTAATAACGTTTGATATTATTAATAACACCAATATTTCTCAAGATTTTAGAATCCAGTTCTTCTATATGAGATTCTCAGTTTAGTTTATCGCTAAAATGGATCACAATTAATCACAAGGAATCACAAGAAATTTGACGTTCGTAACATTTTCGGAGCCAAAGAAAGATATTTTGGGGATAATTGTATTGGCATATCTGTTTGGTTTGAAGAGCATGTATTTAGTTTTCTTCACATTTGTTACAGGAGAACCTATTATGAAGCTTTTCAAGTATTCACAGACAGTCTACAGGGATCCGTATTAGAGGGGGTGGCGCTAGTATAGTCAGCAAAGAGAGTGATGACTAGGGCAGACCTTGCTTTAGTTATGTCATTTATGTATATCGAGAAGAGTATCGGGCCTAGTATTGAACATTACGGCACACCAGTGTGTATCGCATTCAAAGGAGACAGTATATACCGCTGACGGATTCGCACTGTGATCGGGTCGTTAGACAGCTGGGAAGCCAGTTGTTTGCAACTCCAAAGAAACCATAGTAGTCGAGTTTGTATAAGAGAATCACCAGATTAACTTATCAAACTCTTTAGAAAGATCTACGAAAGCGAAAGGTCTGGGACAGTGGAGATGCTGAACTGTTTCGATTTTTTGGCAGAAGCAAGTTTGTCATAGGGGGAAGGAACTGCTTAGATTGAAGAATAGTTAGCACAGAATCCATATTGGTTTTGGCAGATAATGTTTATAGTTTCTAGAAAAGTAGTTACCCTGAATGCTGCACGTTTTTTAAAGATTTTGCTAACGCATGCAAGAACTCGCTCGATAGTTTTCTACTGTAGTTTTGCTTCCAGACTTGAAAATAGGAGTGATTATTGCAATATTAAGACCACTGCGAACAATTCCGCTTTGAAAAGATAGGTTTATAGTATACGAGATGGAGGTGGCGGATATCGAATATGCGAGTATCGTCAGTACCAGGCGAGCCATTTTTGAGTAGAGATATGACTTCAAGAATATCAGTCGGAATACACGGTTTGAATAGAAATTCATTATTATAGTGATGGTCAAGATAAGTCGAATATTCGTCTTGGGTGTTTGGAATTTTCGAGGTGAGATCGAAGGTCATTAAAGTGGGTGGCAATTTCTGCAGGTTCAATAATATCGTTACCATTGGAGGTGAATACATGAGAGAGAGAGCTAGATTTCTTACGGTCCAATAACCCATTTATAATTTTCCATGATTCCTTAATATTATTGAAGGAGTCATTGGATTGTTGTTCATAATATCTGTTCTTGGGTAATCTGAGAGTATAATTCAGTTTGTTTCGGTATAGTTTGTATTCACCAGATGCATCACAATCTTTGTTCGAAACATGTATGCCGTATAATCTGTTTTTATTTTATTTTATGAAAAGAATATTTCATTGAATGTTTGGCTGCGGCTGGAGAACAACCAGTGGTGTGAAAGATAGGCAAATGATCAAATATTCTGTTATCTCACTGTCTATCTTATTCACATCCATGCCATATTCAAATATATTTCCTTATATGTCCCTTTAATTGCAACTACATGCAACTAGTGGACTTGATGATTACACCCTCAGTACTCAATTTATATATCACTTATAAACTCAAACTCTATCTCTGATAACAAAAATCATCGTCTTCCTTCCATATCAACGCGAGAAGCCAAAACAAACATTTTATGGAAGTCCTAGCGCAAATAAATAATATGAACCTAAACTTCTCTTTCATAGGTTTATCCGAGAGTTGGTTTGACTCTTCTACCGAAGAGTTATTCAGCATTCCCGGTTATCAACCTTTTCCTCTCTCAAGGAACACAAAAAGGGTTGTAGGGTTAGTTCTCTGTATAAAAAAAGGATTCACTAAGTGTACGATCCGCTAAGATATTTCCCTCAAAGACATTAATGACGGACACGAATCTCTATTTGTTGAAGTAATAATAACGAAATATATATAATCGGAATTGTTTATCGACCGCCTGGTAAAAACATTACTGATTTTAACTCTAGTTTACTTTTCTTTTTGAAAACTCTGAAACCAGAAAAAATGTCATAATGGGTGCTTTTAACATTGATTTCTTCAATTAAAAGCGTCTGGTTCGTCATTCATAATTAAACGGTCGTCCATTAAAGGATATCGGCGTCAATCCAAAGACCTAATCCATATTCCATACAACAGCATTAGCACCAAATTGAAAACGACAATCATAGTATACATAAACATAGACTAGTTTTGCAAGAGAGACGCGGTCAACAGTTTTCAAAGATGCGGGCAAGACATCATGATGTTCCAAAAATATCAAATCCGTATCGCTGATCAGTGTTCTTAATCCATATGATATTGGTTGTAAAGTCATCACCTATAGTCACGCTTTAGATATGAGCATCATGAGGGTCTTGAAGTACATAAGGGATAAGCGGAATTAGACACAAGTAACGAAACGTAACGCCATAGCAAAACGAGCGTAGCGTGCAAGATCTATCAGCATGTGATATATATCGCCAAATTTGAGAAACTTTGAGTATCAGTTTCTGCAACGATGTGTTGTGACGTTAATTAAAATCGTCACATTTAACACAGGATGTAGCAAATGTTACTAGGCGAGATATGTATGCGCCATATGCAGGTTCCACTGGAATAGTACTGTGCGGAAAGGGATAGTCCAAATCCAAGTACCATGGTCCTGCTACGGAGTTTTCGAGATTATGAAATTATTTTATGTTTTCCCTACATCCCCAACCCACCCCAGTTAAATCTCATTCTGTCAAAGTAATAGACAACAATTTCACTAATTTCCATGAAGATGATCTGGGCTCCGGTATCATACCATTTCCCAGTGTACGAGTTGTCAAAGCGAAACAGCTCACCAATTACCAATATACGAGTTGTCAGAGCATTTCCATCATAACTCTCTAGATTGGTATCTAATACCGCTTATGCCGGTGCTAGGGGCCGTGTGGTCATATCATCCAAGTTACCACATGAACAGGTACAATAAAAGCGTACCTGAGATACAACACATATCAGGAATCGTTAGATTCTTGGTATGTGCTTTAGAATAGGTTAACCGGAAGACTATACTGTGAAGTCATGTGGCTCTGCCAGTATGTCGGCACCTCTTCCCACTTCCCTTATATGTGTTGTAATTTTTACCTGTATATGGTGAGATTCTGCTGGTGGACGTTTCGTCCCCGAGGTCCGCCCCCTGTACAGATGTTTTTGGTCTTTGATATATGTTGGCAATTGTGGGAAGTTGATGCTGGGTCGACATCGGGCCTTACAGACTAGTCCTTTGTGTTAAATGCCGTCATTTTCCTCTGACGACGATACAGCTCACCATTTCCCAGTGTACGAGTTGTCACAGCGAAACAGCTCACCAATTACCAATATACGAGTTGTCAGAGCATTTCCATCATAACTCTCTAGATTGGTATCTAATACCGCTTATGCCGGTGCTAGGGGTCGTGTGGTCATATCATCCAAGTTACCACATGAACAGGTACAATAAAAGCGTACCTGAGATACAACACATATCAGGAATCGTTAGATTCTTGGTATGTGCTTTAGAATAGGTTAACCGGAAGACTATACTGTGAAGTCGTGTGGCTCTGCCAGTATGTCGGCACCTCTTCCCACTTCCCTCATATGTGTTGTAATTTGACAGAATGAGATTTAACTGGGGTGGGTTGGGGATTTACGGAAAAAATAAAATAATTTCATAATCTCGAAAACCCCGTAGCAGGACCATGGTACTTGGATTTGGACTATCCCTTTCCGGACAGTAATATTTCAGTGGAACCTGCATATGGCGCATACATATCTCGCCTAGTAGCATTTGCTAGATCCTGTGTTAAATGTGACGATTTTAATCAACGTCACAAAACATTGTTGCAGAAACATATACTCAAAGTTTCTCAAATTTGGCGATACATGTCACATGCTGATAGCAAAACGAGCGTAGCGTGCAAGATCTATGGCGTTACGTTTCGTTACTTGTGTCTAATTCCGCTTATCCCTTATGTACTTCAAGACCCTCATGATGCTCATATGAAAACTCACAATCTAAAGCGTGACTAGATGACGACTTTACAGCCAATATCATATGGATTAAGAACACTGATCAGCGATACGGATTTGATATTATTGGAACATCATGATGTCTTGCCCGCATCGTTGAAAACTGTTGACCGCGTCTCTCTTGCGAAACTAGTCTATGTTTATGTATACTATGATTGTCGTTTTCAATTTGGTGCTAATACTGTTATATGGAATATGGATTAGGTCTTTGGATTATGGACGCGGATATTCTTTAATGGACGACGGTTGAATTATGAATGACGAACCAGACGATTTTAATTGAAGAAATCAATGCTAGAAGCACCCATTATGACATTTTTTTTCTGCTTTCATACTTTTCAAAAAGAAAAGTAAACTAGAGTTAAAATCAGTAATGTTTTCCCAGGCGGTCGATAAACAATTCCGATTATATATATTTCGTTATTATTACTTCAACAAATAGAGATTCGTGTTCGTCGTTAATGTCTTTGAAGGAAATATCTTAGCGGATCGTACACTTAGTGAAACCTTTTTTTATACAGAGAACCCCTACACCCCTTTTTGTGTTCCTTGAGAGAGGAAGAGCTTGATAACCGAGAATGCGGAATAACTCTTCGGTAGAAGAGTCAAACCAACTCTCGGATAAACCTATGAAAGAGAAGTTTAGGTTCATATTATTTATATACGCCAGGACTTCAATAAAATGTTTGTTTGGGCTTCTCGCGTTGATATGGAAGGACGACGATGATTTTTGTTATCAGAGATAGAGTTTGAGTTTATAAGTGATATATAAATTGAGTACTGAGGGTGTAATCACCACGTCCACTAGTTGCATGTAGTTGCAATTAAAGGGACATATAAGGAAATATATTTGAATATGGCATGAATGTCGAATAAGATAGACAGTGCGACAAACCTTATAACAGAAAATTTTGAAAAATATGAGAAGACAAAGGAATATATACATAAGGAAAATAATGACAATGCAGACATTCAAAGAATTCTTCTTGACTTACATACGTGTGTTAGGGGAGGGGACGGGGGAGGGGTGGCGCCCGGTTGGTTATCTTATTTATAGTTCTGATCGTGTCGCATGACAAGCACTGGGCCAACATATACAAACACTGGGATAACATATAATTATAGATATGCCCTTACAATAGTGCATTAGACCAGATGTCATCGTATTTTGAAATTTATAGCACATGCTCCAAAAGTAATTTAATAAATACTTTTCGATTTAAACCTTTAATCGGGTCGGGTTGTTAAAGATGCATCGAAAAACCTCATTTTAAATACGTACCCGAGTACAATAGTAATAGCAATTTGTGGATGTAAAAACAAACTATGTAACACCTAGAATGAAGTACAAGCAGAAAAACAAGCCTTTAATACAAATAATGACTACAGATAGCTGGCTCAAAATCTAAATAGTCTCACTGTATTCAGAATATGGCTCATAACAGCTTGAACACAAATAAGTCGACACAACATACCTTGTGACCAGGTCTACTTTGATAGGCGTAAAACAGGATTGTCACATAGTAACTGTATTCACTCGTGTGCCTACATGGCTAGCATATTACCAGATTTAAACACATAATAAGTACACCAGAGGTGTGGTATTGGAAAATTTTAAAACGATTTGAATTCGTCAATATATTACCGAGCTCTTCTTTCATCTTCATCTCCTTTGTTCAGCAGAAAATTCATCATCGTTTTGTTTCGAGATTTCCACTTCTCGACCTTTGTTGAACGCCTATATTGGGATATTTGCACCGTCTCATACCGATATTATTGTTCCCATGGTTCGTTGTTCGCTATAACAATGGGAAATTTGCCACATCAGATGTAATGAGAACCCATATCAAGCATGCTTGATCAAATCTTATACATGGTACTGTAGCGTTCATACTGTCATACTGTCGACCAGTATTCATTCTCCGTAACTCTTGATATAATAACACATTAAAACTTAACGAATCTTAGTGTAGGTCTACAGCAAATGAAACTGATGTTTTAGAAATCGATTTATTCGAGTGGAGAACAACAGAAGAATTGAATGGGCATGGTGAAAGGTGCATGAGAGCTCAATGTGAAAAACCATGTCTAAAAACCAGGCAAATGCCTTTCTCACTTACCAAAGCAGTTTGAACCCACTAAACGAACTGACAATTTCGAAACAATTAGCTGCAAAAGCATAGACTTGGTGAACAATTCCAGCAACATCAACCCATATATCGTATTTTCCTTCACGCGCCCCTCTTTGACAGATTTAGTAAGGCTTTAACTCACCAAATATCCAATGCCCATATATTTTAAGGTAAATGGACAAGGATTGCGGGGAGCCTCGGATTATGCCGATATGCTTGAAAAATAAAACCCCTGCCTTATTTAATTTGATGAGTAATTATCCAATCTGTTTTTTTTTTATATATATATATATATAAATAACTGATATTGTTATAGGTTATGTAGATTTGTAATCCTGTCATACTAGAAAATGTGATGTACAGCGTACTGTTGAAAAATTTACCATAGCAATCTATTATCCAACGACAATGTTCCACTCCGTACCAAGAGTTTTATATATTGAGTGGATATATATCCTAGTTTTCTAAATGATTATTCCGAATTAAAAATCCTCCATAATGCAGGTCTATATACTCCGCATAAACCCTGCAAGCAGATTAGGGGTAGGACAGTATTACCCTAACTGTCCGTTTAAAATATCAGCCAATGAACGGACGGCGTTAGAGAGTGCTTCGTCGTGTTCACAGACAAGCCGAGTTTATAATAAGAATACGCTGCAGAACGGTCTATTTGGTGTGAGGTGCCACTCCAGTCAAAAACCTTCACGGGATACATACAACTAAGTTCGAATGGGATGAAATAAACGATACATTGCCCGGCTATTAATTTGCTGAAATATTGGTAGATTCGGAGAAATTATGAGGTCATGAATGTGATTCAGCAATGTGATCCTAAAAGTTACGACTGGTCTCTTAGCTATGCCAAACTCATACTCTACCATGGAACGGCTTTGTCAGACGAACCATGGCTGAAGATGATGAAATTAACACTGGTATGAAAATAACGCTACGTTTGATCTTATGATAATATGATTATACATTATGTGGTATTTTAACGCAGAGATGTTTCTATTTGCCGTTTTTATAATCTTAGATTCCACAATGTACAATAAGATAAACAATAGATGTAGATAGGACAAACAGACATTGTCAAAATAAAACTGAACATATCGTAGAATATTACGAGTTATTTTTTTTCAATAAAGCGGTGCACAGTGGTTAGCGGAGTCGTTTACATAGCGATGAAATTGTTGTTGGTGGTTCTCCCAGTAGATGAGAGGTATTCTCAGCACGTGAAAAATTTGTTGACAATTAGCGACAAAAGCAGCATCAGAACGGACATTTGGAGACCTGAAATTAAATAATAGCTGCAGTCAATTAATCGGTACTCTATCCCCTATGATCAATTCTATTTAACACAGGTGTGACAGTAATATATAGCCCGCATCTAAAGTCCTATTTTGACGGGGGAGGTAACTCTTGTATCCGCCAGGGGGCGCCACCTGTTCAAGAGACCAAAAGCTACCTCCGAATACAGAAGAGTTCCAATTTTTGCAGGTCACAGAGCAGGTCAAGTGGTTGCCATGGTGACGTCACTTCCGATCTCTATGTGGCATGTATTCCTCCGCAGTGATGCGGTCTGGTGGTTATGTGGTCAAAAGAGCTTCCGCGGACAGAAAGTAGTCCCCAGACTTCAAATACGCTGCATGGACCGATTGCGTCGAGTGAGGTGTCTCCGCTCTTCCAGGGCTATCCAGTCATGAGTGGGTGTATGTTTTCACAGAAAAAATAAATAAATGAAAAGCGGAAAACGGACTTTACTTCTACAATAGGGGCCTGTATTATACACTATACGCGAAAATGCCTATATGGGGTATGGGTGTGAGGTTTTTTTTACTATGGGTTGTTTGGTCTTGGTTTTCACGTCAGCCACGAAAAACACGATGGGGCGGGTATCGGAGGTAAGCGGTGAAATTTATGTAAAAGTAACGAGGAGGTCTGTATATAGGCCCATACTGGCTATGGGGTATAGGTCCATACTGGGAAATTCACACATGTTCATTGCGGTATAGGTTGTTTGGCCTTGTTTTTCACGTCTCACCATGTAGAACACGAGGGGAGGGGTCTCGAAGTTAAGCGGTGAAATTATTTTAGAAGGACCGGGTAGGTCTGTATACACGATTAGCTCACGAACATTTACTAAAAAAAGAGTCAGTCCCAAGGTGGGTTCCATGCCACGAAGATCCCACGGTGAAACATATTCTTATCGAATGCATAGATTTTAAGATTGTAAAAGATGCTTTTTATCGAGCGACTACTTTGGAAGATCTTTTTAGTCAGGTGAGGGAGGATTGCATCTTGAGTTATTTGAGAGAAATCGGGCTGTTACATAAGTTTTAATGTGTCTATGTTTTAATGCGTTGGATTACTAAGTTAGTGACTTGAGTACTTAGAATTTGTTTGATCGTCGCTATATAGCTGAAATATTGCTGAACGCGACATCAAACCCTATTTCTCTCTCTCTCTCTCTCTCTCTCTCTCTCTCTCTGTATAGGCCCATACGCCCATACTGGCTATGGGGAATACGTCCATACTGGGAAATTCACACATGTTCATTGCGATATGGGTTGTTTGGTCTTGTTTTTCACGTCTCGCCACGAAAAACATGATGGGAAGGGTCTCGAAGTTAAGCGGTGAATTTTGTTTTTGAAAAGTCCAGGTACCGGGTAGGTCTGCATATAGGCACACAGGCCTACTGACTCGGTGCATAGGTCCGTACTAGGTGGACGATTTGGGGTCTACGTGAGCCCTAATGGTCCGGTGGTGTCGTTTGAGGTCTTATTTTGAAGCTCTCGTGGAGGAGCAGTCGACTGGACCGTAGTATAGAAAGCAGGCATTTGGGGGGTGCGTGGGGGGTGTTTTGGGGGTAGAGATGGACCACTATTGATCCAAATGGGTCGTGGGAGGTCTCAAAGTGAAGCTTTTGTGGGGTAGTCAGGATGGCGTTTTTTATTGTAAGTCGCGTCAATGTGCGCATGCCCAGTTGGGTGTAGTAAGTAAAGTGGTCATTCCGATGGGTGCATTGGGGTGTGTTTGGGGTAGAGATAGACCACTATTGGTCCGAATGTGTCGTGGGCGGTGTCATTTTATAGCTCTCGGGGTGTAGACCCCGATTTGAGGGCTGCCCACAGCATCTGTGACGTCATCGGTGACGTCATTAGTACGAATATTAGAGAAAGTGGGCATTTTGGGCAAGTGAAGGAAGGTATTTGGGATAGAAGTGGACCACTGTTGGTCCGAATGTGTCGTGGGATGAGTCAACTGGTAGCTCTCGGGGTGTACACCCCGATTTGAGCGATGTTCGCGTCATCTGTGACGCCATTGGTGACGTCATCAGTAGGAGTAGTAGCCAAAGTGGGCATTTTGGGGCGGTGAAGAAAGGTATTTGGGGTAGAGATGAACCATCCTTGGTCCGAATACGTCGTGTGAGGTGGCATCTTGTAGCAACGCCCGCCAACGCCAAGCTCAACGCTTCAACGCCCTCGTGAATTAGCCCATGAGCTCTGAGTTTCACGGAATTGCCACCAATACATCGAAATGCAGTGACGCCCGTCAACGGCCGTCGTTACGCCTTAACGCCCTAACATAACGCCTTGACGCCATGATATACACAGATGAGAGAAAAACAACAACAACAAAGATGACCGAAGAGAGAACAAAAACAACATGTTTTTTTATATGGTTTATTCTCCCCAATGTTACATCATACCCACGCTGGGGGAGCAGCGTTGAGTATGTTTACAATTCAAGAAGACTCTTGTCCAATCAGAGGCTGAGTGAGTGCGTGTGCGTGTGTGTGCGTGTGTGTGTGAGAGAGTGAGTGTGAGTGGGTGAGGCGTGCACACCGCCCGTGAGGCGTCCCCAACGTCCGTCTTAACACATGAGCGCACTACGACGATGAATGAGCGAGTGAGGCGTGCCCAACGCCGAGCGAGAGTGTGAGGGAGTGAGTGAGTAATTGAGTGAGTGAGGCGTGCCCAAAGCTACCCGGAATTGACGTCATCTTACACAGGCGCACACACACATACCTGGTGCACCCACACACTGGTGTACCCTATGCCCTACGAGCTATAGGGTACAGGGTGCACCAAGTATGTGTGTGTGTGCGCCTGCGTACGATGACGTCACTTCCGAGTAGCGCAGGGTCAAAGGTGACTTCCGTGTGTACTGTGGTTTTACATCCGGGTCCTCATCTTACATCCGGGTTTTGCCATGTTTACTGTCACGTAACCGGAGCCGGAAGACTCACTCACTCACTCACCGTCGTAGGTGCGTCCATGCGTTAAGATGGGCGTTGTGGACGCATCAAGGGTGATGTGCACGCCTCACTCACTCATTCACTCACTCACATTCACTCACTAATGATGCGCAGGTGTCAAAGGTCACTTCCGATCACGTGACCGGAACCGGAAGTGTGCACCACTGGTACGCGCTCCGAACTCTAAGAGCTCACATCCAAGAGCTCCGCCCCACGGGAGCTACCACCACCACCACCGGGCGTCAACGCCAGGTGGTGATGGTGGTGGTGTGTGGTGGAAATAGTGGTGTGTGGTGGTGGGGGTGATGTGTGGTAGTGTATGGTGGTGGTCGTGGTAGAACTGGTGTGTGGTGGTGATAATAGTGATGTGTGGTGGTGGTAAAACTGTTGTGTAGTGGTGGTAGAACTGGTGTGTGGTGGTGGTGGTAATAGAGGTGTGTGGTGGTGTCTGTACATATAAGCATTAACTCGTGTCCCTCATCATTCTGAGATCAGAACAATGAACTTGTGAATACACGGACAGTAGCATAAGTGAATTGTAAACTGCTTTGCTTTGACACCTCACACGACGCATTCGGACCAAGGATGGTCCATTACTACCCGAACCACCTTCCTTCATACCCCCAAAATGGCCACTTTGGCTACTACTCCTAAACGACCTAATCTGACCACCCACTTACTCACTCACTCTCACTCACTCACCATCGCTAGTGCGTTCATACGTTAAGACGGGCGTTGGGGACGCCTCACGGGCGTTGGGCGAGCCTCACTCACTCACTCGGCGTTGGGCACGCCTCAGGGGCATTGGGCATTCACTCACTCACTCACTCACTCGCTCACTCACCGACCGTCGTAGTGCGTCCATGCGTTGAGACGGACGTTGGGGACGCCTCACGGGCGTGGTGCACGCCTCACTCACTCATTCCCTCACTCATTCACTCACTCACTCACTCACTCACTCACTCACTCACACTCACGTACTCTCACACACACAGGCACACACACTCACACTCACTCAATCCGCCTCTGATTGGACAAGAGTCTTCTTGAATTGTAAACATACCCAACTCTCCACGTATGATGTAACATTGGGGAGAATAAAGTATATGAAAAAAAACATGCTGTTGTCATTCTCTCTTCTGTCATCTTTGTTGTTTTCTCTCATCTGTGTATATCATGGAGTCAAGGCGTTATACTAGGGCGTTAAGGCGTAACGACGGGCGATGACGAGCGTAACTGCTTTTCGATGTGTTGGTAGCAAGTCCATGAAAATCAGAGTTATTGGGTTAATTCACCAGGGCGTTGAAGCGTTGAGCTTGGCGTTGGCGGGCGTTGCTATAAGATGCAACTTCACACGACGCATTCGGACCAAGGTCTCTTCACCAAATACCTTTCTTCACCGCCCCAAAATCCCCACTTTGGCTAATCCTCATACTGATGACGTCACCAATGACATCACAGATGACGCGAACATCGCACAAATCTGGATGTACACCCCGAGAGCTACACGATGACACCTCCCACAACACATTCGAACCAATAGTGATCCATTTCTACCCCAAACACCTTCCTTCACTTACCCAATATGCCCACTTTCGCTACTACTCGTACTGATGACGTCACAGATGCTGCGGACAGCCCTCCAATCGGGGTCTACACCCCGAGAGCTACAAATGACACCTCCCACGACACATTCGAAACAATAGGGGTCCATCTCTACCGCAAACAAAAACATACTGCTGTTGTCATATCTCTCTTCTGTCACTTCTTTGTTCCGTTTACCCCCCCCCCAATCTCATCTGTGCATACTATAACATGGTAGTCAAGGCGTTATACTCAGGGCGTTAAGGTCGTAACGACCGGGCGATGACGAGCGTAACTGCTTTTCGTGGTAGAACTGGTGTTGGTAATAGCAAGTCTGTACATGCATTAAATCATTCTGAGATTGATTGTGGGACAGTTAAGTCGAATTGTAAACACCAGACGGCCAAGGATGGTCCATTACTACCCGAAGGCCACTTTGGCTACTACTCCTAAACGACCTAATCTGACACCCACTTACTCACTCACTCTCACTCACTCACCATCGCTAGTGCGTTCATACGTTAAGACGGGCGTTGGGGACGCCTCACGGGCGTAGCCTCAGACGCCTCAGGGGCATTGGGCACTCACTCACTCACGACTCACCGACAGTGCGTCCATGCGAGAACGTTGGGGACGCCTCACGGTGGTGCACGCCTCACTCACTCATTCCACTCAACCACCACTCACTCAAACTCACTCAATCACGTACTCTTCTGTATTGGACTAATTGGCAGTGTGGGTATTGGTCATGCTCAGTCATGGTGTGCACCCCCGTGACGCGATGATGCACAAGTTCATCACCCCGTTGAGCAGATAGATTCTTCTTCAGATGCGGGCTGACATATGACTACTCTATGTACTGACACAAACACATGAACTATGATAATGCCCAACTACTCGTACTGATGACGTCACAGATGCTGCGGACATGGGACACACCAGAGAGCTACAAATGACACCTCCCACGACACATTCGAAACAATAGGGGTCCATCTCTACCGCAAACAAAAAAAAAAAAAAATGGGGGCTGAAATTTTTTTTTTCTTCTTATTAAGTCGTTATAACGACTTAATAAAAAAAAAAAAAAAAAAATGGGGGCTGAAATTTTTTTTTTCTTCTTATTAAGTCGTTATAACGACTTAATAAAAAAAAAAAAAAAAAAAAATAGGGGCTATTTTTTTTTTTTTTTTTTATTTGTTTATTATGTCGTTATAACGACTTAATTGACCAATGAAATTGCAGCATTAAGTCGTTATAACGACTTATTAAGTCGTTATAACGACTTAATTGACCAATGAAATTCCGTCTTACTTCTGCAGCTTTTATTTTGTTAACTGACAACTCCCCGGTGAAACAGCGTTTAGATCATCCTCACCAGCCAAGTCAACTACAGAGCAACGTGATGTACGTCGACTTGGCTAGAGAAGATGCGTTTAGATATGCAGTATGAAGTCTGATAATGCCATTGAAGTAATAAACTTTGGATAAAGTGGAGAGATATGTAGGCTATAGAGGTGGGAAAAGTTGACGGCGTCTGCCGACTAAAAGGCAACCCTATGACTCTATGCCCAAACCTGCCAATTCACATGGATTCTCTGTGTTGGTCCGATAATATCGCCAAAATTACATTACAGATAATTGAGGAGCTTGTAGCGTTGGCTCGAGCGGTATGGCGGCTCACTTCAAAGAATTAAAAATGGGTCAGACATGCTGATAATTGTATAGGTATAGCTGTAGTCCACTCCTAAACAGCCAAGCGAAAAAATGTGAAATGCAGACGGATTTTACTAACACCTATTCAGGCACGGCGGAGCTGGGGGAGAGGGGTGGGATGGGTTGAGAGGCAAAACACTGTGATGTGATACAAATGCCGTAATCCTACTATCATAATGCACCACAACACAGCGTTTGCATGCGTAAATTCGACACTTTCTGGGAGAGCCGTTCATAGATTGAACAAGACTGAACTTATGGAGTTTTACATCCAGTTATGAAAAATGGAGAGACCCATGCAATCAAAAACATGAGAGTGGGAACTGAGCTCCAGATCGAGCAACGGTTTAATGTTCATTCAAAACAAACAGAAAATATACCGTCAAAATGCACCAAAACAAAATAAATCGAACATAATGTATGTAGATTAACTTTCACTTTTGTTTCGCATAAGCACGCATCGATATTGAAAAGTATCAGACCTTATGCCCCCATTTGACATTCTGGTAAAACACATACAAATCAGGACTAACACTTCACACGTGGAGCGCTCGTAGCCATAATGTTTTCATATTCAACATCGAAATATAGTACGCTCACAAACCACATAAATAGATGTCTGTTTAATATATCAATAGATACTCTGATTACATAATCCACATTCGTTTATTTTACATATAATTTCAAGATATTATTTCTACGTGAAATTCCAGGGTTCGCTGATCTCTCTCTCATTTTTTCACAGGTCTAATGCGGGGGACCCCCTGAACCCCACCCCCGTAGATCTGCCCTTGATAGTGCCTATCTAAACGCTGTTTCACCGGGGAGTTGTCAGTTTACAAAATAAAAGCTGCAGAAGTAAGACAGAATTTCATTGGTCAATTAAGTGGTTATAACGACTTAATCAGTCGTTATAACGACTTAATGCTGCAATTTCTTTGGTCAATTAAGTCGTTATAACGACATAAAAAAAAGAATAGCCCCTATCTTTTTTTTTATTAAGTCGTTATAACGACTTAATAAGAAGAAAAAAAAATTTTCAGCCCCCATTTTTTTTTTTTATTATTATTAAGTCGTTATAACGACTTAATAAGAAGAGAAAAAAAATTTCAGCCCCCATTTTTTTTTTTTTTTTTTTTTAAGTCGTTATAACGACTTAATAAGAAGAAGAAAAAAAATTTCAGGGGTTGAAAAAAATTATTTCCATGTCCCTTTTACGGCTCCGTAGAAGCGACTTTATTATCAGAAATAACTTAATTACCGAAATTAACGTAATTACCGGAACTGACATCATCGAAACAGACATCATAGCCGTTAATGATATAATCACAGGAATTGACGTAACACAATATCAGGGTGCAGGTATAGGATCATGATCATGATCAGGGAGGGAACAGGCCTAGGGAGGCAAGATTGGAAGAGAGTGGAGTTGTAAAACAGGTTCGATATCCGTAATCAGCGAATTAGGAACAAAGAATTAATTTATTGGCGAAGGGTCTAATTTATGTGTAAGGATCAAAATAATGAGCAAGGTTCAAACTATTCAATAAAGGTCGAAATATTGAGTAAGGGTAAAACTATCGGGTAAAGGTTAGAATAGTAAGTAAAGTTCAAAATATTGAATGAATGGCTTGTGAAGACCAGGGTACAGATTCAAGAGCAAAAACTGATTCAGGTTCAATGATTCGTCGACTCAGAATCAACGATTAAACCACCATGTTATACCACCTGATTATTTGTAAAGAATCGTCGATCGATTAAGTGTTGTCTATATAGAGAAGGGTTTAGCATAACCATTGGTTTCCAATCACCATACCAGAGCAGATGTATACAATATAGCCTTGTATTTAGGATGTTATATGTGGGACAAGTATAAGGAGAGGTAACGTTCGATTGCGAAGACTACAAGACACAAGCGCGACAGAGAAATATCATATCCAAGCTATCTGTTTCAAATTCCTTAAAGAAGTAATCAGCCTCAAATCTAGGCTGAAATCAATGTCTCTCAAACTCGTGAAAGTGACATATGTTATGACAGGTACAAAATAAAACACATTTGACCACAAAAAAACTAAACCTGTTTCTACCATTCACCAGCAAATAGAAGGAATTGCTCTATAAATATAAACGGCATGGCATGCCGTTTATTTTTCCACAGCTGTGTCAACAAGCGTGTGGTGCATTCTACCAACGTATGCCATGCGACTTTATCGAACATTTGGCACGAGCCATGACGTTATCCCATGACTGCAGTCATTCAGCAGTCAAATTCGTGAGCGTCGCCACGTCACTTAAACGTCATGCAATGACGTAATTTTGCTCCCTGCGTACAACAGATACTCAACGGCGAAACACAAAACCCATCGAAGCGGGCAGAGTTTCAAATTTCTCTAACAAGATATTCTTACATTTGTTTATATGGCGATCCCACTATCATCATATGACATTGATGTCGTAACATATGTCAGGTTCGCGGAATTTAAGGATATTGATTTCAGCTTAGATTTGAGGCTGATTACATCTTTAAGACAAAGACAATCCATTAAACACACTACAATGAGAGGCGGCTCAACTTGCATGGCTTAAATATATTATACTCAGATTTCAAAATAATTCATCCTATATACACACATGTATACCTTACTAGCTTCCCCACATATAATACGTAACGTTTTATTTCTTCATTCGGATGTGTTACTCTGTAAATAAAATTATTTCCTTTACAAGATTGTCACATATCATAAATGTAACAAGAAATTAATATATTATTAAAACCATGAAAGCATTTGTTCTTGAATTTATGGATGACTGCATTGTATATTAGCCTGTACATATCTGTTATTGGAAATACTTCTAGCCTTTGGGTACTTAGCCATATGTAAATAAACATTGACTCTATTTGGTTACATGTCAGTTTGGTATACTCTTCGCTCAATACTTACCCGTAAACAATACTTGTATCTTTACTCAATATTTTGCTTCGTCCATCTGTTTTATATTGATCTAATGTTCCCTATTCACTGATTATTATCATCGAACCACTTTTACAGCTTTACTCGCCCCCGATCCTGAACTTGCACCCTGAACTTGTGTCACGTCACTTATGTGATGATATCACTTTCCCGTGATGATGGCTATTCCGATATTGATGTCATTTCGAGTGATTGTTAGTTCCGGTAATGACATCTTCCGTATCAAACACGCCTTATTGAACTGGGCAATCAATATTTCGAAACTTGATATAGATATAAAACAGCTATTAGGATTACGAAAAAGATGCAGATGATGTATTAGTTCCGAAGAGGATTAGGCGTTGTAAAGGTCATTTTATTGCAATGGCCAATCCGACTATTTGCAAACATACACTTTTAACAATCTCAAAAGAAATTCTCACCTGTTCCGGCGCATACTGGCTTATACTCGTCCTCCGCATTCTTGACATACTTAGCAAACGAGTCGCCTGTGCACGAGTCGCCCTTTGTTTTCAAACATGTGACATACTCCCCTTTCATTCTGGAGGACAACAATTAAACAACAATAAGTAAATTAATATTCCCTCTTCATTCCTACATATTCGTTGGAAAATTCGTTGCTGATACAGATAAATTATAACTAAAACAGTCATAGTCCGTATATTTTATAGAGAATGACAATTTGTTTCAGAAGTGAAACAATAATCTGTTGGATGGGCTCCAATTTTATAAGTAATTGCAGCTTGTTGGCTATATACTTCTGAACAGTAACGAAAATATACATACTTGCACAGTGGTTCGGCATTTTTGTCTTGCTTGTATATGTAAAAGGCAACAACTTTTCTGCTTGCAAAACTTGCACAATCTACACTAGCTTTATTCGTACAAGCGTCCAAACCTTCGGTCGGTCCATCAGCTCCAACTACAAAGAATTAGAAGATTATGAAGGCTAAATTTATATTGAGTATGATTTAGCTTGCAATATCTGTTTTTGGACGGCAAAAGCTGTTCGTCCCGTGGAAAATCTTAATTATATAATCTTACCAGTATTCGGTATTAAAGTATCAAACATATCCCAGCCATCCGTCCATCCATTCCGCCGCCCTGTGTTTCAATAAAAGCGTGGCTGGGATACAAATCGTCAGAGGGAACAATTTTGGTTCTTGAGATGTATTTAGAAATATGCACTCAGTAAATTTTCTTGTGGGGTCATATGACTTTTTTGTCGGTGCGCCAGAAACGTTTTTATCATGCTTGTTATGTTGCGTTTAATGCATATGGCTAGATTCTGCTGCTGGACATTAATGTGTTCGGGTCAAGGGCTACAAAAATACGATTACATTTTATATGTTCGTTGCTTCAACATTATATTCAGCATGCAGTTCCATTATTGACAGTTTAGAGGAAGATTAGCAGATTTTAAAACAATAATATTTCTCATTACCGTCAGCTACCTTGGCGAAAGTTTGACCACGTATTTCAGGAGAGAGAGAGAATTAAGGTTTAACGTGACGTTCAGCAATATTTCAGCTATATCGCAGTAGCAGTGAGCAAGCAAAAAACCGCTTATTTTGCCGGGGGAGGTAACTCTTGGTGGCGACAGGTGGCGTTGTGGTTATGGATTGCATCAGAATTGGCTGGGTGCCAAGTTTTGACCACTATAGTTCCGGCAACCTTTGACCTTGTATTCCTCCGCGGTGATGCGGGCATGTCTGGCGGTGATGCGGTCGCGGAAAAAAGCTTCCGTAGTAGTCCCCAGACTTCAAATACGCTGCCTGGTCCGATTGGGTCGAGTGAGGTATCAATGTGAAGCATTCGTGAAGCCGCATCCACTGGGTTGGATGTGACGTGTAACTGACATCATTCTGCGTATGCGCAGTAGACAAAGTGTATGAAAATACACGTTTTAGGGCCGAGGTGGGCCACTGGTGGTCCGATTGGGTCGAGTGAGGTATCAATGTGAAACATATGTGAGGGGGGATCCGATGGGCTTGGTGTGGGGTTCAAATATCGACATTCTGCGCATGCGCAGTAGACAAAGGTTATGGAAATAGACGTTTTGGGATCTAGGGGAGCCCATGCTTGGCTGGGTGCCAAGTTTTGACCACTATAGTTCCGGCAACCTTTGGCCTTGAATTCTACCGCGGAAATGCGGTCTGGTGGTGATGCGGTCACGGGAGAAAGCCTCCGCGAAGAGAACGTAGTCCCCAGAATTCAAATACCCTGCACGGTCCGATTGGGTCGTATGAAGTATCAATGTGAACCATTTGTGAAGGCGCATCTGATGGACTGGGTGTGGTGTTGAAATATCGCCATTCTACGCATGCGCGGTAGACAAAGGGTGTGGAAATAGACGTTTTGGAGTCTTGGTGGGCCACTAGTGGTTCGATTGGGTCGAGTGAGGCATCAATGTGAAACATATATGAGGGGGCATCCGGTGAGCTGGGTGTGGGGTTGAAATATCGGCATTCTGCGCATGCGCAGTAGACAAATGGTATGGAAATAGACGTTTTGGGATCTAGGTGAGCCCCTAATGGACCGATGGAGTCGTATGAGGCATCAATGTGAAGTATATGTGAGGGGACATCCGCCTGGACTAGTGTCTCGGCCGCTGTCAACATTCTGCGCATGAGCAGACAGGGAATTGTGGGAAATGGGTATGGTGATAGACGTTTTGGGGGTTTGGTGGGCCACTAGTGGTCCTATGGAGTCGTATGAGGTAGCAATATGAAGCATTCGTGAAGGAGCATCCGACGGGATGGGCAAGACGTGGAACTGACGTCATTCTGCGCATGCGCAGTAGACAATGTGTATGGAAATAGACGTTTTGAGATCTAGGTGAGCCCTAATGGGCCGATGGAGTTGAATGAGGTATCAATGTAAAGCAGTCGTGAAGAAGCATCTGCCTGGACTAGTGTGTCGTCCGTGTTCAACATTCTGCGCATGCGCAGGCAGGGAATTATGGGAAAAGGGAATGGAAATAGACGTTTTGGGGGTTAGGTAGGCCACTATTGGTCCGATGGAGTCAATTGAGGTATCAAAGTGAAGGCAGGTGGGGAAGTGAAGGCAGGTATTTGGTGTAGAGATGAACCACTATTGCTCCGAATGCGTCGTGTGGGGTGTCATTTTGTAGCTCTCGGGGTGTAGGCCCCAATTTGAAGGATGTCCACTCCATCTGTGACGTCTTCGGTGACTTCATCAGTAGGAGTAGTAGCCAAAGTAGGCATTTTGGGGGTATGAAGAAGGTGTTTTGGGGTAGAAATGGACCATCGTTGGTCCGAATGCGTCGTGTGAAGTGACATTTTGTAGCAAGCTCAACGCTTCAACGCTTCAACGCCCTGGTGAATTAGCCCAAAAGCTCTGATTTTCAAGGAATTGTCACTAATTCATTGGAAATGCAGTGACGCCCGGCTACGTCCACCTTGACGCCCTAGCATAACGCCTTGACGCCATGATATAGACAGACGAGAGAAAAACAACAACAACAACAACAACGATGACAGATAAGAGAACAACAACAACAAGTTTTCATATAGTTTATTCTCCCCAATGTTACATCATACCCACGCTGAGGAGCCGCGTTGGGTATGTTTATAATTCGAGAAGACTGTTGTCCAATCAGAGACCGCCATTTGGCGCTGTCATATTCGTTCTTGCCCGTTAGATGTATTCTCGGCTGCCCTTGTCCAATCAGATGCCGTCCTTAAGAAAGTCCCATCTTCGGCCATGTTCGATCTCATCCGTTTCTTCTAATCGTCGTCGGGCAGGCCTGGATATTGTTCGGGCAGCATGTCCCGAAACAGTTGCTTGCGCATTCTGATCGCATTTTTCAGGGCCTCGGTGGGTGTTAGCCCCATATTCTCTTCCAAGTGACGCTTGGTCTTCATGATGGACCTGTGCGTGGGGTCGCCTTTCATTTCAAGCGGTAGTAAGGTATACTGTTCATAGATCGCTATGGCTGTTTTCCTGATGCAGGGGCGCATTTGGGTGTACGTCTGTTGTAAGTTATCCTGTCCCTCGTCCTCGATCGCTGCAGCGTGAGTATTGATAGCAGCTGTCACAATACGACCCCAAAAGTTAGGTTCTGCCTCACTTTCCTGGGATGTGGGCTGACTATCTGAGATCAAGCTCTCCGTATCAGTAGACAGACTGTCAGCAATCTCTGTTTCGGTATCAGTCGATACACTGTTCACGGATGAACGTCGACTGTGCTTGTTTTGGGAATACACTTGCTTTCATAGACAGTAACGCCCACTAACGCCCGCTGTTACACCTTAACGCCCTATCTGTACGCCTTATCGCTCGTCTCAACGCTTTAACACACTTTCTTAATGCGTTAACGTCGTTTAATGATGCGTTCCAACAAATGTTGCTTTTGTGCTATTGCTCTGACATACGCCGCCTTCCATTTCATGCCCGAGGTTTTCAACATCGACGCTGTTTTTTTCGATTTCCATATGAACCGCATCCTTATCCAACAATTTCATATGGGTCACGAGGTCGACATACTGCTGACGTAAAGCCCGTCGTAGTCTGGGTGCCAATCTGTTATGGGCTGAAATTGCGGCTTATTTTTTCGAATATCCTGTGTGTTGAAACTTGTTTTCTGTGGCCCTTAACGTCTCGCCCATCTCGGCGTCTATACTTTCTTTGAACAAATCCTTCCATAGCTTCGAGTTCACATTATGTTCATTCCCTTGTACGGGTTTGGGTTGGTCCTTCACGGTTGGGTGTTGCTGCTGCTGCTCTACCAGGAGTGGTCTCGGCGGATGGTGTAGGGGTATGTGACGTTGCGGTGATCCCTCGCCGGGTAACAGGTGGGTCGTCAGCCGACGATCTTCGGGGGTATGGGGTTTTAAATCTACGAACAGGTAGCCGTGCGGACGACTTGTCGCTCCTTGAAACGCCTGCATGAAATGGTCGATGTTCTGAGGATAAATTCGACTACCAAACACACGGATTTATGCTCTATCAATGGGATTGGAGAACAACACAAAGTATTGGCAGTTCAAGGCAATATCTCCGGACGCCTCCTCTTGAGGAAAGAGATTGTAGGTCAAATAGATGACGGACAGATTCCGATGATGGGATCCTTTAGTAAACAAGTCGGCGACGTGTGAATTGTCCTTGGCCGCACTCATCAGATCATCTAGCACTACCACGTTGGTCTGCTCGGGGTCAAAGTAATACGGTTCGTTTATGTCGTGGGGAATCCCTGGGACGAAGCTCACATTCTGTAACCTTGTAGTTTCGTAGGCGGGCTGCCATTGGCTATAACACCAAACAACACGTGTCGGAGCTGGGATTGCCACACCTTCCTCTAAGAACTTCATCACCCAGAACGTCTTTCCACATGCCGTAGGGCCGCTCACCGTCATCGTATAGGGATGCTCTACTGCTCTTGTTGGACCTATAGCGGGACTCGGCTATGTCTCTTGGTTGTGTTTGCGTTGAATGTGCCTGAGCATACTATCGCGACGAGAGAAGGTTCTCCGACAGAACGTACACGTACACGACATGTTCATCAGTCGACCAATACATATGGACTGATGACCGACACATGTTCATTCCTATATTTACAGACACTACCACCAACACCACCACACATCACCGCCAACACCAACACCACACACCACCACACACCACCACTACCACCAGTGGTGGTGGTAGCTCCCGTGTGGCAGAGCTCTTGGATCGGAGCTCTTGGAGCTCAACGTTTGTGGAGCTCAGAGCTCGGAAATGACGTCATCGCATGCATGCGCGCGTACCTGTGCTGCGCCCTGTACCCTATAGCCCGTAGAGAATATGGTACACCAGGGTGCGGGTGCAGCACAGGTACGCGCGCATGCATGCGATGACGCAATTTCCGAGCTCTAAGCTCCACAAGCTTTGAGCTACAAGAGCTCTGCCACACGGGAGCTACCACCACCACCACCGGGCGTTGACGCCCGTCAACGCCCGGTGGTGGTGTTGGTGGTAGTGGTGGTGTGTGGTGGTGTGTGATGGTGGTGGTTGGTGGTGATGTGTGGTGGTGTTGGTGGTGATGGTGGCAGTCTCTGTAAATATAGGAATGAACATGTGTCCCTCATCAGTCCATATGTATTGGTCGACTGATGAACATGTCGTGTACGTGTACGTTCTGTCAGAGAACCTTCTCTCATCGCGATAGTATGCTCAGGCACATTCAACGCAAACACAACCAAGAGACACAGCCGAGTCCCGCTACAGGTCCAACAAGAGCAGTAGAGCATCCCTATACGACGAAGGTGAGCGGCCCTACGGCATGTGGAAAGACGTCCTGGGTGATGAAGTTCTTAGAGGAAGGTGTGGCAACCCCAGCTCCGCCCCGTGTTGTTTGATGTTATAGCCAATGGCAGCCCGCCTACGAAACTACAAGGTTACAGAATGTGAGCTTCGTCCCAGGGATTCCCCACGACATAAACGAACCGTATTACTTTGACCCCGAGCAGACCAACGTGGTAGTGCTAGATAATCTGATGAGTGCGGCCAAGGACAATTCACACGTCGCCGACCTGTTTACTAAAGGATCCCATCATCGGAATCTGTCCGTCATCTATTTGACCCAGAATCTCTTTCTGGGAAGGCGTCCGGAGATATTGCCTTGAACTGCTAATACTTTGTGTTGTTCTCCAATCCCATTGACAGAGTACAAATCCGTGTGTTTGGTATTTCGAATTTATCCCCAGAACGTCGACCATTTCATGCAGGCGTTTCAAGGAGCGACAAGTCGTCCGTACGGCTACATGTTCGTAGATTTAAAAGCCCATACCCCCGAAGATCGTCGGCTGACGACCCACCTGTTACCCGGCGAGGGAATGAACATAATGTGAGCTCGAAGCTATGGAAGGATTTGTTCAAAGAAATTATGGACGCCGAGATGGGCGAGACGTTGAAGGCCACAGAAAACAAGTTTCAACACAAAGGATATTCGAAAAAAGAAGCCGCAATTTTAGCCCATAACAGATTGGCACCCAGACTACGACGGGCTTTACGTCAGCAGTATGTCGACCTCGTGACCCATATAAAATTGTTGGATAAGGATGCGGTTCATATAGAAATCGAAAAACCAGCGTCGATGTTGAAAACCTCGGGCATGAATTGGAAAGCGGCGTATGCCAGAGCAATAGCACAAAAGCAACATTTGTTGGAACGCATCATTAAATGACGTTAAAGCGTTAAGAAAGTGTGTTAAAGCGTTGAGACGAGCGTTAAGGCGTACATATAGGGCGTTAAGGTGTAACAGTGGGCGTTGGTGGGCGTTACTGTCTATGAAAGCAAGTGTATTCCCAAAACACGCACAGTCGACGTTCAGCCGTCAACATGGCTTATACTTGTATTTCCATACACTTTGTCTACTACGCATGCGCAGAATGAGGTCAGTTCCACATCACACCCAGCCCGGTGGATGCGGCTTCACGAATGCTTCACATTGATACCTCACTCGACCCAATCGGACCATGCAGCGTATTTGAAGTCTGGGGACTACTTTTTGCTCCGCGACCGCATCACCGCCAGACATGACCGCATCACCGCGGAGGAATACAAGGTCAAAGGTTGCCGGAACTATATTGGTCAAAACTCGGCACCCAGCCAATTCTGATGCAATCCATAACCACAACGCCAATTGTCGCCACCAAGAGTTACCTCCCCCGGCAAAAAGCGGTTTTTTGCTTGCTCCCTACTACCTATATCGACGAACAAACTAAATTTTAAGTACTCAAGCCAATAACTTAGAAATCCAACACATTAAAACATACCTTCCAAAGTAGTCGCTCGATACAAAGAATCTCTTACATAAGTTTTACAAATGCGGATCTCATTTGAATTACAGTGCTTGCCACAATCTGAACTACTATTAAGTGAATTTATTAATAAAAGAATATTTTCCCTATATACATGTATGGATATAGGTGACCCTATGTTTCTGAGAAGCGCGTTTCGTGAATTCTCTTTATTCAGCAAATATTTCAAGCTCATGTCCTGCCATATATAAAAGTTCAATTTTTTGGTGATATGACTTATAACCAAATTTTAGATCACGTGTTGCAGTCCATCGACCAAGTCTCAGGAATGGTCCTTTCGTTACACATTTGTGGGGGCAATTCTTTCCAAAAATTACTCCATGGGTATTCCGTGTTCGGGTGTAAAACGTTTTATCTTGCCCACTAATCAGGAAATACACGAAACAAATGTTTATTCATTTAATATTGAACAGGAGAGATAACTTTCGTAATGACATCAGGGTTTTAGCTTGCTCTGAGTCAGGGTGTCATCAGAAAACGCATCAGTCCAAGTTGACAAAAAGCCGTTAAGAAATTTGTTCACTATACCGGCAAGAAAATGTTATTCTATACCATGGCATTCTATTGCCTTTGGAGGGATCGCCCAGGGTGGATGTAGAGTTCCAAAGTTGCGCAGAAGATTTTAATTGCCACCCAAATGACACCCTGCAGCCATTCGTTTTGTTTCATCGAAAAAGGGGGTAGGTGCGTTTAAACAATCCAATCATTCTTTATGTATAGCGCAATATGTCTGAGCTATAGTACATGTTACTCAACATTAATGACAGAGTTACATAATGTCATGATTTGTTTATGTAATTCAATAACTATAACTATGTTATCCAATAAAGATGTCAAGTAGCTGAAAGTAACGCCAAAATGACTGACGCTAATTCCAGGTGAGCATACCGTCCAAATTTATTCCCCAGTCAAAGCAACACATCAATACGAGCTATAACTGGAACTAAGACGAGAGTCTAGTAGGGGTATACCAGCTATGATTCGAATAGATGACTAACTTAAAAAAAAAAACATTGGTAGTTCTTGTTTAGTCTGAGAATTTCGTTCAAGCATTTACACTCATCGCAATAATACTATAGCCCATATTGGCGATAATTTGAAATATTAGAATTGTGGGATTGAAGTTCGGCAATGTCTCAAACACCAAGGTCCCCAATAGGCACTCTCAACGAAAGTCGAAGATATACCTCCGTTTCGAATGGCCACATGTTGCTTCGAATTACGAATGTGGTGACATCTGCGCGACTTCAGTGAAAATTCAACGCACAGGCTCATTCCCACTCTCCGTGAACTTATCTCAAACAGTGGAAATCATTGAATTAATGTTTATGTATCCTGCTCCAGCTTACCTGATCCATGTCAGTCAAGTCATAATCACACCTATCATTATAATCCGACTTACAGTACTTCAGGTACTTTCATTGTATTTGTATTTCTATACATGGCATGTGGAAAGACGTCCTGGGTGATGAAGTTCTTAGAGGAAGGTGTGGCAACCCCAGCTCCGCCCCGTGTTGTTTGATGTTATAGCCAATGGCAGCCCGCCTACGAAACTACAAGGTTACAGAATGTGAGCTTCGTCCCAGGGATTCCCCACGACATAAACGAACCGTATTACTTTGACCCCGAGCAGACCAACGTGGTAGTGCTAGATAATCTGATGAGTGCGGCCTTCCACGAAGTAGGATAGGCATTAGGACTCCGACGCGAACTGAACTCTTGGAAATCCCACTCCCCCCAGTTGAAATCCTGCCTATATTAAGATGGGCACTGAACCAAGTGAGAATCACCAGTGATTTTCATCGAAAATCACCAGAAATTTTCATCAAAAGTAGGACAGCTCAGAACTTGTTGGTAACATTCCCCTAATGCACCTTCATGCTAAAAATCAAGGTTTGAATGTCAACGGTTCTCCTTATTTTGCCGACGAAAGGATTTGGATGGACTGACTGACTCACTCACTCACTCACTCACTCACGCTCTCATTACCAGACAATTTGCAAATTGCTGTATATCTCTTAACACTGGTCCCATCTATCTAAACATCATGATTTATCGTTTAGCACTAGGTAGCGCAGTTTTTAAATACCTATGGTCGTGATTTTATTCCAGCCCTATGGTACAATTTGAACAAACAGTACAATTGTGGGGTAAAACTCAAATATTATTGAACAAACAATTACTCTATTGAAAAAGGGGTATTCCTACGAAGTAGGCTACAGATTGCAAATTGTCCGCTAATGAGTGAGTCAGTCAGTCAGTCAGTCAGTGAGTCAGTCCATCCAAATCCTTTCGTCGGCAAAATAAGGAGAACCGTTGACATTAGAACCTTGATTTTTGGCATGAAGGTGCATTAGGGGACTGTTACCAAAAAGTTGTGAGCTGACCTACTTTTGATGAAAATTTCTGGTGATTTTTGATGAAAATCACTGGTGATTCTGACTTGGGCCGTGCCCATCTTAATATAGGCAGGATTTCAACTGGGGGTGGGGATTTCCAAGAGTTCAGTTCGCGTCGGAGTCCTAATGCCTACCCTACTTCGTAGGTCCTGTGACGTTAATCACGTGTTTAATTAAATTGACAAATCTTACTTATTAATAGCCCAAAGTGTATGAAATTCCTTATTGTATTTCGTATAAATGTCAGAGATATATATACAATCAGGGTTTGGTTTTGTCTCTCAATGAAATTGTATCATTCAGATACCGTGGAGACATTAACCTTTACTCAGAATTGGTCAGTGTGGTTAAAAGTGGGAGTTGTTCTTGTACCTTAACCGTATGATGTCACATGATCTGTTTTCATTTTACAAATGAACACAAATAAAGTGGTTTGGTGTTGTGGGCGAGTGCATGGTGCCAGGGAATATTAATTCAGTCCAGTTTCACAATTCAAGTGTACCACATCAAAGGAATAGCAGGTAGAATTGAGTGGACATGGCTATTGAAGGCAATTATCGTCAAGCTGGTGAGCTGATTTTTAGATCAGTATGGTGACAGAAGAGCAATTTCAAAGTAGAAACATTATTCCAGTCATCTATACCTTTTAGGAATTGATCGATTTTTGCGCTTGTCACAATACAGGCCGAATGCACTAAAGGTTTCATTCTAATTCGTTTTTGGGATACAAAAACGTGCACAAATTATCAGAAATAACTTGAATATGACAGGGACAAGATGTCATTCAATGAAGGAATCGTTTTATTATTCGGAGAATAATGACGTCCTGCTGACGTCACGGTGACGTCATTTAAAACAAACGGCATATTTTGGTCGATTTTTCAGTCACATTTTTCCTATTTTTCATTGATGCAATTCTTCGGGAAACCCGCATGATAGATTAGTAAATATTAATGTGATGGGAAATAAAATAATTCCTGCATATTTTTCATCGCGGAAAATCATAAACTTTGAAGAAAAGTGACGAAAATATTACTTTTTTTGGTTTGCCACGCGGCCGCCATTTTGAATTTAGACTACCAGGCCCGGAGAGCCAAAATGGCCCCCTATCAAACTTTCTGCGCTATCTCCGGAACGACAAAAAATGAGAGCTGACATTGTGTGACATTATAGTGTATCATATTGGGGGTCATTTTGAGCCTATTTGCAAAACCCCTCGAGTAGAGGATCATGAGTGAATTCAAAATGGTGTCCACGTGAGGTACCAGAAAAATTTCTCCTCCCCAGGCATGGACAGGTCTCAAAAAGTCCAGGCCGGATAGGGTTAAACGGGAGCATTTTTTTAGTTGGCACTTGAATACAGTTGGGATACAGGAACAAATCTTGGTGATAAATAATGATAAATTATCTATAATTAATATATGATAGAGTTTAGGCAGATTTAGACTAATAAAAAAAGCCACTGCGATTCAAATACACTTATCCCCCTTTTTTGTCAAAGTAATGGAGTATGTCAAAATTTGGACGGTGGAACGCGCTCCATTTTTCACTCATCCTCGGTCCGATTGGGACATGCTGCAGCCAGATTTTGTTATCGGCGCAGGTCCTTTTGGACCGCTCCAAAGCTTCGACTGTGATACGAATAAAGTTGTTCGCCGACTAATAATACCCGCGTCCAGAAAGGACCGATGCCACTGCAGGGAACGGTCCATATGGACCGGTCGTTTTTGGAAGGGGACCGCGTCTGTTTTTCACGCGGAAATGCAAATAGAACGGTCCAAATTTCACCAAAACCCGATCCTGGCTTCCAGACTAACATAGCCCAAGCGGGCCTTCTCTATCGTCGACATAGCGACAACAGAGATGATTACACGTTCGACATCGTACACTATCCCTTTCCGTAAGGTAGTATTCCAGTGGGACCTGCATATAGGCTATACCACTAATTGCCTCCACTTTGTCGATACATATCGCATGCTGATAGAAAAATACGAGCGTAGCTTGCAAGATCTATGGCGTTACCTTTCGCCTAATTCCACTTTACCCGGTGCTAGGGACCGCAGGAAACCAAGAACATCATTCTTTAGATAACGACTTCACAAGGAACTGATTGAACTTATACACCAGGTTAAAATGTAAAAGCCCGAATAGTGATATGTTTAGGATTGAGTTATCTCCCCATTTACAAGGTTAACTGCAGGGATATCATCTGCTTTGTGACTTTCCTAATAAACGTGCAAGTGAAATTCGGGAATTCTGCATGTGAAGACAGGATACTCCTGGTGCACCTTTTCGACAACCATCAAGTTGCTCAGCTAAAGTTGCAACGAAAGTTCGCTTAGAGACAACATTCATGACTTGACCCATGGCCTACTGTAGTATCTAGGCCTTTGTCAGACTGTCCTTGACTTTACGGTCAACAAATATACATGATGTCTTGCCAATATCACTCAATCGTAATAATTTATAATACAATACACGCTCCCCAATGTAGAATGTTGTTTATAATATGACGATGATTGTGTGGAAGCTAATTATAAGAATGTTCGGCGAATAAAATTGTCCGGCTCCTATCCTCTAACGAGTCCGTCTTTAGTTACAATAATAAAAAGGTATGAGAGGTCCTCAGCACATTCTTGTCCATCACACCGGATCTTCAATACCCGAAGATGTCGAAAACAGTGGAACTCTTAATGTATTAAGAGACAAATATACGTAACGCGTGACCTATCGCAGGGTCCGACTGCCTAGGACGTGACGACCGTACTTATATAGACGTTGTCTGGCATGCTATATTAAGTTTATATACGAGAGAAAAACTCACTAGTTCAAATCCGGTACATATAGAAGCCGGATGCGGTCAATCTCGTCTTTTCGTGTTTTCGCCTTTGATAATGCACAGCGTGAGAAAACGAAAAGACGAGATAGTGTCAAATTTCGCGAGATTTTGCCTTTCTCTCGTCTTTTCGTTTTTTCGTGTTTTGATAACGCGCGGCACGAAAACATGAAATTGCAAGGCGAAAAGACGACAATGCGAGGCGAAAAGACTAGAAAACGAGGGCCATAAATTTCGTCTTTTCGCCGCGGTTTTCCTTTTTCTCGCGTCACAAAAGGCGAAAAACCGAGAAAACAGAAAGACGAAAAGACAAGAAAACAAAAAGACGAGAAACCGAAAAGATGGGAAAACGAAAAGACGAGAAAACGAGAAAACGAAAAAACGAGAAAACGAAAAGCCGAGAAAACGAAAAGACGAGATTCGATACAATCTTATTTTTTTCGCGCGGCGTCCATATTGCACTGGCATTCAATTCTGCGCATGGCCGGGAGCACTTGAAGTTTGGGAAGGGGAGTATTTGTGGTATAAAATTATGGCAAAGTTTTCCCAAATTATTGTAGCTCTTAAACTTTTAGTAAGCTCACTTTTTCAGTCTTACAGAACCTCTGTAACGGCGGTACTGTACCGCAATTCTCAACATAAACCTAAATCAAAATGTGTCGTTTTGAACTGTTTTATAGAAGCGAATACACACAAAGACCAACAACAACAACACGAGTATTATTATTTCTGGGAGCAACCCTTCATTTCACGTGAAAACACAAGAAAACGAAAAGACGAGAAAAAGGCAAAATCTCGAGAAATTTGACACAATCTCGTCTTTTCGTTTTCTCTCGCCGCGCGATATCAAATGCGAAAAAAAACGAAAATACGAGATTGGCCGCATCCGGCTTCCATAGGTACAGTTTTTGTATCTCAGACTAACATTCTCGCCCTAACAATCTCGTCCCACGACATAATTATCTCATCCCACGACATAATTGACCAATGACAACAGGTTTTAAAACTACGTTGTTAACGAATGAAAGCGCACGTAACTTGCGAAAAGAAGTGTCTCATATACCGGTATATTCTTCTGAGCAGCTCCCAAGCTCTCTGCTGGGTCAACCATTAGTTCGGGAATGAATGCGACACGTCGTCCCTAATGACTTCCTTTGGCGATGAGTTTTATTGACAATAGGCTTGTTTTCCTGAACGCCTACAGTACACGGCCTATTGTTATGCCATCAAGAGAGCTAGAGGAACTACTGCTTTCGCAGAACTTCGATATTAAGGAATTCGTGTACATAAAACTAATAAAATTTACGTAGTTCAATCCAGCGTTAATTCTGCACGTATTTGCATTTCACCATGAAACAACTTAATTGGTATATTTTTTTTATAAATGTGAAAATTCTGTATCATTAATTAGATGGGAGATTTGTGGGGGGGGGGGTTACGTCATGACGTCAAGTCTGTATGTTATAACATTGGCAGATCAACACCATCGTGGCGTTAAAATAATATGGTACGTATTGGCGATTTTCGGCAATTCTCAATCGATTTTATTGAAAGACAGGAATACAATTAGTATTTTTTTTACCTCCGTCGATCAGACATCGACGGAGGTCTAGGAGCGCAACGTGAAATCTCCCGCCAAATAATTGTCATATGGGGAACCCACGACTCATAGTATTTCCAATAGGGATCGTCATGGTTCCCGACGAAATCTTGAGGCACATTTCTTTGGACACACTTGAAATAATGGGGTTCCCCATTGCAATGCATTGCAGTGGGCCTTGCTTCTGTAGTCGGGTTCCACCTCAATCTCGAAACTAGAGCTATCCGGTCCTGTGAACCTCGAACGGCCTTGCCAATTTCCCATCAATTTTCTCTCGCCCCCTTTGGTTAAACTACACCGTTTCTCTCCCTCTTTTCCCCATCAAAAGAAAGCTTGTGAAAATCTAGGAGGCAGGAAATATTCCCTTTCCACCAGCAAACACGTTATTAGGCTCTATTTCCCGAAATAAAATTACGGTGGGGAAGGTCACCAAGGTCGCGCAAACCAAGATGTCAGCCGCCGTACGAGAGAATTATTTACTGTGAGTCACTTCCAATATTCGAAATATTTAGTCATATTTATACATAGTTTATATATTTTTACACTGTTCCAGCTTTTATTTTTCCTCTTTCGTATGTCACCATTATTACTGATCGCTAATCTCTCCCTGATCAACCAAATCAGCACTCGGAAATTGGCGTTTTCGGTGTTGTTGCCGTAAGTTGTGGTCTATCCATGAATACATTTTGGTTTATTTCTTAGTTCCTTGCCTCTCCCACGACTGCACATTAATGCGAAAATGTTCTCTGACATGTCCTATAAGAGACATCTGTCTCGATCCGTGGTCAAAAGACGAAAAACACGAAAAAAAATCCACCTGTATCAACATTACATGGTCATGGGGTTGTTGTTTTCCATTTCCGGGTTTGTATTTTGAGTCATTTCTTGTTTCCAAGAGTGTTCCATTACTACAGACCTATGCGAACATGTTCTATGACATATGTTCTAACGCACATCAGTCTCGATCCATCGAACTATAGCCAATTAGTCGTTAAATCAATAACCGAACAAAGGGGCGTGGTCCATATACTTGTAATGTTGTGTAAAATGCATGTTTTATTTTTCGTTTATTTTTTATTTTGCTGCATGTTTGGGCCCGGAAAAAGTATCCGTAATCTTCCACTGATATATAACGTAGATGGCAAACCTGTCTCATAGTCTGTGAAACCCAAATTGTATGAAACTTCAACGCAAACAACATGTGCTATTTTTCTTTGTTTTTATTCAAAATTGATGTTTACTTTTGGGTCAAAATTTATATTTCCATGCTTGATTGAGACTGGAAATGCATTGAAAAACTTCCACCAGCATGTCCCGTAACCCATAAGACTTTTACGTGGTCTGCCAAATCAAAATTGTGCGATTTATCAACGCGCAGCACATGTACCAAATTCATGTATTTATTATGTAAAATGCAGGTTTGTTTTTTTCTGCAAATTCATATTTCCCTGCCTGTTTCAGATTGATAAACCATTAGCAAAGTTTTGATAACATGTGGCGTAGATGATAAACCTGTCACATAGTCCTTGAAATCCAAATTGTGCGAAAAATCAAGGCAACATGTACAATATTGTAGCATTTTTGTGTAATAGTCATGTTGATTTTTGGGTCAAATTCATATTTCCTTCCTTGCTTGGGACTGGGAATGCATTGGAAAAATTCTGACAACATGTCCCGTAGCCCATAAGACTTTCACGTAGTCTGCCAAATCAAAATTGTGCGATTTATCAACGCGCAGCACATGTACAAAATTTATGTCTTGATCATGTAAAATGCAGGTTTGCTTTTTTCTGCGAATTCATATTTTCCTGCCTGTTTCGGACTGGAAAACACTCAATAAAGTTCCGCCAACATGTGTGGTACATGATAAACCTGTCACGTAGTCCGTGAAATCCAAATTGTGCGAAACTTCAATACAAACAACATGTACTATATTGTAGTATTTTTGTGTAATAGTCCGGTTGATTTTTGGATCAAATTCATATTTCCCTGCCTGTTTCGGACTGGAAAACCATCAGTAAACTTCTGCAAACATGTGCTGCTGCCCATAACAGTATCATGTAGTTCACAAACCAAAAAACGTGTGATTCACAGCAACATGTCACATGTATAAGCTTATACATGTGACATGTTGCTGTGAATCACACGTTTGTTGGCAATGTACAATGCACAGTCATGGCATTTACCTGGAGAGCATTGAAAAACTTCTGCAGACATGGGCCGCTGCCCGTAACTGTATCACGCAGTCCACAGACCACTAGTCCTGCAATTTACAGCGACATAGCACATATACATGTACAATGCTATGTGAATGGCATATGTTTACCTTTAAATTTATTTCATAGTTCCAGCCATGAACTTGATGTAAGATACAATAATCTTCTGCCAACATGTTGTAAAGTCCATAGACCTGTCACATAGGCCATGAAGCACATAAGCATCAGAGTCAGTGATTGGCCACAACCCCCCTCCCCCCCCCCCCCACATTGGATATCAGCTGATTCCTCAGGAAATAAACATTACGCATGTAATGATGACCGGCAGAGTGATACATGTGTCAATCGGTCAGACATTTTCAAGGATGCCCAGTTTTAACTTAAAACAACCATGCCGGACTTCATTTCTTCTCTCAGAATAATTGGATCTAACTTTTACAAAACCTGCAGCCCCCAATAGCTCCTGGATCTAGACCACATAAATGAAGGGATCTAGTTTATCGGTGCTATGGCAAAAATATCATGTAGAATGGGATTGTGTGGATAATATCAGATTCATGAAAGTTGAAGTCCTGCAGCATGCTCCACAAATATCATCAAAGGTCATAAAACTTTCTGGTCTGTGCCAGTGTGGATCTATACTTGTTTGTTTTTGTTTTGTTTTTTTGTTGTTTTTTTTTACAAAATTATGTCCCTTGACCAGGTGAGGACTTGATTGTGTCAGAAATGATTTAGCTTCTAGAAACAAAGACTTCATTTCCTGAGTACCATGGTGTTATATATTGTTATGAATGGCTTAACTTTAGCTGCTGAAGATATTTCTAATTTGAGGGTACTGGGCAATCATACTAAATTTATTTTCATAACTTCATTTATTTTCACAATAAGCAACATAATCGAGATTAGCAAGTGAAGTTTTACAACATAATATAATACGCATCATGCATCTCCTTCAGTTTAGTGTAGACATATATACCCTTGGATATCTGTTACCCTGATTCAGTCATAATATTGTCTGTATTATATTGATGTCGACAAGGAATATACATAATTATTTGATATTATTGTTAATTGTATGTTGTTTATGATTAACATGAACTTTTTATTCGCTGGAATCCAGCCATTTGTTCCATATGGGCAATATTCTCATCAGCCATCACCATTCACTATGAATGTGATACATGTACAAGTCCATGGTAATTGATACATTATGTGACCTGTAACACCAGTATACAAAATTATTCCCAGCTCATTGAATCAGCACATGATGCCGAGACAGATCAGAACGAAGTGTCGGTAAAATGAGATGTGTTTTGTAGAGGATTCTGTCAATGAGGATGCTATACTGTACACATACAAAATATGAAGAGTTGATGTGTAGGGCCTATACCATAAAATCACAAGCAAGTTGGTAAAACTAGGCACACAGGGTCTCATTTCTGCCGCTAACGTGTTGATTTGGGTGGGGGTGTCCTCTCATGGGGAGGTGTGGGTGGGAAGGGGCCTAATGTCTCAAGCAGTATTCCAGGTTTTCCATCAATATACTCTATTCCATACCCCAATATTTCAAGCACGTGAAATCAAAGAAATATTATTTGTGGGGAATGTGACTTCCACATCCCTAGCTGGGCATGCTAGTGGAGAACCCTCAATCTCACGTTAATTACCATTGATGAAGTTCACATCAACAAATGCAAAATTGAGCTTGGCATCCTGTCCTATGTTATTCAGTGATGTACTATTCCCCTACTGACCCTGTTGCCTCGACGGAGGTCTTTGCGCTCATTCAGCGCTTGTTTTAGTTAATATACTCTGTGATTTAAGTTTCAATGTTGTACGATAAATGGTCTCCGAAATATCGTCGAAAACATCTGGGATATATTATCTGGGATAGACAGTTGGTTTATTTCTATGGTTTCTTTGTGCAAAGTAGTTGAAAATTAATATATCTCTTGTATGTGTCTGAAGAAATGCTGAGCAAATGATTGGGATCTCATTTGAAACAAAAAACAACTTTATACAGAAAAAAAGAAGAAAAATTCTGCTCAACAGACGTGTTGATGTTTTTTCGTCCAAATAAGAGATTGGATTAGAGAACATTATTTCATTCTCAGAGATGATCGCACGAGATTTGAGCCCCAAATCGTCAATCTATTGTTTTGTCACTGATCGATTGTAATCTCAATTTAGGCCTGCCGGTAGGCACTGGCGGTGATAAGTTTACTTGCCCAGTATTAAGCAACAACTGGAAAAAATGCTTGATAAGAAAAACATTCACTTCTATGTGCTATATTTTCTTTCTTTCATTTTTTGTTGTTGTTGTTGTTGTTTTTTTTTTTTGTTTTTTTTGGCCGGTCAAACCTCCCTTGTCTACGCCCTTGCCGCCCCCCCCCCGCCCCCCGATGTACGGAGCCTTCTCGGTTTACTCCTTCTCAGGTTAATATGTAATGTCTGTCACATTTATATAATGCAAGGAAATGGCGGAGATCGAGACACCTGTTTAGATGTGTACTTGCATCCGCTAAAGAAAATGTTGACATCAAATTATAGCAATTGGAGGATTTTCACTCCTAATCATGAAATCTATGTCAACAGAATTGTATTACAATATGACAACGGCTTTATTATGAAGTCTGCGTCCGCTCCATACACAGATCCTACAACTCCAATTGAAAGAAACAAAAACACATTGAAACACTCTCTTCGTTAAACAACTACATTTCGCCCGAAGGTTTGCAGACTTTTAGTGAACCAGGGGCATCAAAATTAAGATTCCATTCATCCAAACCCAAGAAAACTTTGAAATGATAAATGAATTTTTCCTTGTAGTTTGAGGTTATTTTTTATTGCCTAGGCCATCTGCAGATTGCCTAAAATTCCCAGACTGACTGCAATAGAAGTACTTTACGTGCGCTTTCATTGGTAAACAACCGTCGTTGTAAAATCTGTTGTCATTGGTCAATTATGTCGGGAGACGAGATAAATATGTCGTGGGACGAGATAATTATCTCGTGGGACGAGATAATTCTGTCTTGGGACGAGATAATTATGTCGTGGGACGACATAATTATCTCGTGGGACGAGATAATTTTCCGCGAAAAAAAGATTGCGCATGTCCCCTCTACGGTTCCGTAGCACTCTAACCTAAAACATGCGTTTTCCCGTTTATCGAAATCATCCACCCATGACAATGGCTTTTCAACTTGGATGATCAGTATGGAAGACGGTAGCGGCCACTCGCGTTCTCGCATACTCGCCCTGTAATTTGCTGACACGAGAAGTCGAGAAGTCGAGAACGCGAGGCGAGAAGTCGAGAATGCGAGGCGAGAAGTCGAGGAGTCGAGGCGAGAAGTCGAGATTGCGAGGCGAGAAGTCGAGAACGCGAGGCGAGAAGTCGAGATTGCGAGGGTACAAGGCGAGATCTTTCTCGACTTCTCGCCTTCTCGTCTTTGCTTTGTGGCAAAAAGGCGAGAAGTCGAGAAGGCGAGCATGCGAGAATGGACGAATTCTCGCGTTCGTGACGTCTCGCCTTCTCGCCCGTTTTCAAAAAAGGCGAGAAGTCGAGAAGGCGAGCATGCGAGAATGGACGGATTCTCGCGTTCGCGACTTCTCGCCCGTCACCGTCTTCCATAGATCAGCCCAGCCAATGGAGGAATCAAATTTGTAAGAACGACTCAGCCTTTGAAATACGGATTTCAGTTATCGAAGCTACAACCCACATGATAACGTGGCGCCAAATGTTCCATTACACGCTGGTAGGTTTGGGGAGCTAATACATCACACGTGTATGGTGAGGATTGATAACAGTCGATAATCTTAATATCATCCGCCATGAGCTTCCCAGTTATTTTGCGAGTCATACTAGGGCTGAGGAAGTGGTGCGAGTCAAACGCCATGATTGCGAAGTCCCTGCGCTAAATTAGCACATAACACATACCGATACGAATATTTTGAATTCAGTTTAACCAGAAAATAACTGAAAATAGGCAAAATACATGGACAGAAGCCGTCGCGAATCGGTTTCCGTCTTATCGCGGCTGTTGTGTTCACCTCCTTCCACAAAAACAGTGTTGCGTTGTTTGCACGTGCACCAGTCGTTGACCTACTTACTTTTACAAGAGAGCAAGTACATGCGACATTTGCAGGAGTCATGACACAGCATAAATACAAAGGCTGGCTGATTAATATGGTAGTTTTACGAAACGTACATACCTGTTTCCACCATCTCTCTGAAGTAACGGAGAAATATTCGTAATGAGCTGACATGGCTGGCAAGTTTACATCGACCTAAAATATCTCGTGCTCGACATGGGCACAGAGAATGACTGTGTGGTGAAGGTAATGAGCGTTGTCTGAAAAGTCTGGATCAATTGTGGACAAAACTCGAAATAAAGTCAGAAAAATGGTGTTAATTAACACTAAAAATTGGTGTTGACTTCAACACCAAACTGTTAACTATGCTGGTTTTGGAATACTCTGGGCCAGCCAGCCCGGCATTGTCTTATATAAGGATAGATGCGGGGCGCGCGGACCTCGGCGGAAGCACTAGACAGAGAATCGTAAAATCCGCCCGTCATTTGCAAATTTGTGTTTCTTTTTCCAATAAAAAGTTGAAAAGCTGGCAGTAAAGCGCACTGTGCGTCGCAATAAACCGGCAAAATGCGTACAAGTAAGTTTACTCTATACGTATACGGCAATTATGACTGGAAAATTCCAACTTCTTTGTCTACTTGCTTGGTATAAAGTAATTTTTCAAACCAATTCAGCTTTAAACAAACCTACGACAGCGAGCTACAGGGCGCTTACACAGCCGTCGGAATCCTGGGGTTAACAAAGCGGTAAACACCGTTATTGTCAGCATATAGCACGGATAATCTGTTTTACTTTTTTCCCCCTTCTCTTTTCATAAGGCTGTTAATTATACAGATTGAATGATTGCCTTAATGATTGACTTATTGATCAGGAAATAGTAAATAAAGCAGATATATATATACTTGTTTTAGCGTTATTGTCAGCATATAGCCCTTTACGGATAATTTGTTTTAATAATTTGTGTTTTCTTGTGCTTTTATAAAGCTGTTAATTATACAGATTAGCATGTGGAGATATCAATAGAACTCACGTACTGGTATGTGCTATATGCCGACAATAACGGCGTCACCCCAGAAATTTGGCAGCTGAGTTAAGCCACTGTTGTATTTATAGCTGTTTATTACTCTTTTCTGGAGTCTTTATCACACAATTGATTCTTCGAGCTGTTAATTTTTACATTATTAATAATATTTTATCGATTGCAAACGATTACCAACCTCAAAAGGGGCGGAAATCCGAATTAACGGTGAAAATCACCCCCTTTTCTTAACACTGTTTTTTTGTGTTGAACTGGTCTCAACACCATTTTTCAGTGTTAGATTTTCAACACCATTCTTTCAACACCGTTTTTTGGTGTTGAACTGGTCTCGACACCATTTTTCAGTGTTGGATTGGGTCAACACCATTTTCTCAACACCGTTTTTTGGTGCTGAACTGGCCTCAACACCACATTTTGGTGTTGAATTATGTCAACACCGTTTGTCAACACCACTTATTGGTGTTGAACTGGCGTCAACATTAAAAAATGGTGTTGGGCCAACACCGTTTTTCTGGCTGTGTAAATTAAAGCATATACTATTTTCAGTACAGACAGGAAGAGCACTTCACGACAAGAATGAGTTTGGCATTAGGTGTATATAAAGTATATTGCGGAGAAAATGTTCCTGTGCTATTCCCGAGGAAGGTAAGTGTACCTATCCCATTCATAGACAGAGAGTTTTCTGTGGAGTGGAAAATACGTATGCGTATGCGCGATTACGTATCACTTGTAGTGGGCTTCAACCCCACCTCCACCCCTTCTTTCGAAAATGCCAAGATACCCGGCAGCATTCACACTGAATAAACAACAAGTGTAGTAAGTTGAACATACATAGTACTATTCGTTTCGATATTATTTTTATAGTGTAAAAGCCACTTTTCATACGGATTTCACGGCCTATCAACTCAATGCTTTATTCAAATTTAACAGTACATTTCTTAGTTGAGTTAAGCGCTTTTCAATTGCTGTATTTCGAAATAAATAAATAACAAAGAGACAGCAAAGGGAGATATGAAAAAGGAAGAATCGAAGGGAGGATATCATCTATGTACAAGTTCGTCGGTCTGTTTTTATCAGGTTATACTGAACAAAATGTGTTAATTCTCGGTCTGAATGTTATGTGTCGAGGAATTCTATCCTGTAGAGTCATATGATTGCTTTTTTGTCGCCAGACCTCGTAAATTTTCCCCACCACTTGAATATCGCTCAGATTAATTACATTGTACTTGTAATCGCGTGGATGATTCCTTTGTATTCGTACCTCTTCATACGTTCAAAGACGCTCAGAAAAAAAACTTGCAGACTCATGGGCGTCATCAGGATTTCTCGAGAGGGTATGTGTCGATATGCTTGCGTCCGTTTTGTTTGCATCCAAGCGATTAGGCAGTACTCAGCAAGTTTGTTTATGTAGATGTGTGTTCGTTTTGTTCTATTCAGTGCGACGAGACAGACTAAGATATATAACAATTCAATAAACAAATATAAAATAATCAGAAGCATTTGTGAGTCATGTGAAAAGATGAATGGTTGAAGGATTCTTATTTGACTGTGATTGTTCCTATTTCCGGATGTTTCACGATATATAGTAGCTCCTCGATTGGACGGGTCAGATATACATGTCTATATATCAAATTTTCATATTCAGATGAATTTGTTAAACTGAGCAACCCCGCAGCAATGGTAACCGGGAGAGTAGTATAGAAAAGACCGCACAGAGCACATTGACCTAAAAAAATTGCATATTAAGACGGTCACGTGGCGGAGGTCAAAGGTCATTGAGTGCACTTGAGCATGTACTGACCTGTATCCTCTCATCCCGTCCATCATCTGACCTTGGATAATAATTAGACATGTTACGGGATTCCTTCGCGGTGATGCGGTTTGGGGGTGATGCGGTCTTCCTCCGTGGACAGAAAGTAATCTCAAATACGTGGGTTTTCGTGAGAATGTTCGGCAATCTTCAGGGGCGGGAGGGACCCGTAGTGGTCTGATTGGATCGAGTGAGATGTCAAAGTGAAGCGCTCCTCCAGCACCATATGGAATGCATGTACTGACTTGTATCTGGGTTTTTCCCATCATGCGGCGGTCACGTGATCAGGAATGCATGTACTGACTTGTATGCCGTCCATTCATTTGAGTCGGGGGCTTGGGGTCCCTACGGAAGGATTTTGCAAGTCATGTATGTGAAATGAGGATTTGTCTCGAAAATATAAAAAAGCGGATAACGGACTTTACCCCTACAATAGAGGAAAACCCCTATCAACCCTATCCCAAAGGGCTAATATCGGTTCCCGGGCTCCTCGGGGTCTGCCTTTCAAGTCAGTGATGGGTGCATGTAAAATCAGGATTTCCCCCGAAAACATAAAAAGCGGAACATGGACTTTACCCCTAAAATAGGGGAAAACCTCTATCAACCCTATCCCAAAGGGCGAATATCGCTCCCCGGGCTTATTGGGGCCTGCCTATCAAGTCAATCGGGTGGGTGCATGTAAAATGAGGATTTGTCCCGAAAATATAAAAAGCGGAACACGGACTTTACCCCTACAATAGAGGAAAACCTCTATCAACCCTATCCCAAAGGGCGAATATCGGTGCCCGGGCTGATCGGGGCCTGTTGCAGGATGGATGTATGTAAATTTAACATTTGTCCCGAAAATATAAAAAGCGGAACACGGACTTTACCCCTACAATAAGCGAAAACTCCTATCAACCTTATCCCAAAGAGCTAATATCGGTCCCCTGGCTTATCGGGACCTGCTCAGAGAGGTAGGGTGGGGAGTGGGTGCATGTAAATTTAGGATTTGTCCCGAAAATATAAAAAGCGGAACACGGACTTTACCCCTACAATAAGGGAAAACTCCTATCAGCCCTATCCCAAAGGGCTAATATCGGTCCCGGCTTATCGGGGCCTGTTGAGAGAGGTAGTGTGGGGGAGTGGGTGTAGGTAAATTGAGGATTTGTTCCGAAAATATAAAAAGCGGAACACGGACTTTACCCCTACAATAGGGAAAACCCCTATCAACCTTGTCCAAAGGGGCTAATATCGGTCCCTGGCTTATCGGGGCCTGCTGAGAGAGGTAGGGTGGGGGAGTGGGTGCATGTAAATTGAGGATTTGTCCCGAAAATATAAAAAGCGGAACACGGACTTTATCCCTAAAATAGGGGAAAACTCATATCAACCACGTCTAGTGGGGTTTATCGGAGCCTGCCGACAGAGGTAGGATGGGAAGTGGGTGCATGTAAATTGAGGATTTGTCCCGAAAATATAAAAAGCGGAACACGGACTTTACCCCTACAATAGGGGAAAACTCCTATCAACCTTGTCCAAAAGGGCTAATATCGATCCCTGGCTTATCGGGGCCTGCTGAGAGAGGTAGGGTGGGGGAGTGGGTGTATGTAAATTTAGGATTTGTCCCGAAAATATCAAAAGCGGAACACGGACTTTACCCCTACAATAGGGGAAAACTCCTATCAACCTTGTCCCAAAGGGCTAATATCGGTCCCTGGCTTATCGGGGCCTGCTGAGAGGGTGGGGGAGTGGGTGTATGTAAAATTAGGATTTGTCCTGAAAATATCAAAAGCGGAACACGGACTTTACCCCTAGAATAGGGGAAAACTCCTATCAACCTTGTCCCAAAGGGCTAATATCGGTCCCTGGCTTATCGGGGCCTGCTGAGAGTGGTAGGGTGGGGGATTAGGAGTAGTATAAAAAGCAACAGGGGCTCCGAGCTCCGAGCTCCCGCCTGCCTCATCCCCGAGCTCCCGACTACTCCATCCCCGAGCTCCGAGCTTCCGTCGTTACGCCTTACCGCCCTAGCATAACGCCTTGACGCTATGATATACACAGATGAAAGAAAAACAACAACATCAAGGATGAGAGATGAGAGAACAACAACAACAACATGTTTTTTTCTTTTCATATGGTTTATTCTCCCCTGCAGTACAGCCGCGTTGGGTATGTTTACAATTCAAGAATATTCTTGTCCAATCAGAGGCCGCCATTTGGCGCTGTATCAGTCATATTCGTTCTTGCCCGTTACTGCTTTAGATGTTTTCTCGACTGCTTTTGTCCAATCAGAAGTCGCCGTTTCAGAAACTTTCATCTTTGCTCGGTGTGACCTAATCGTCGTCGGGCAGGCCTGGATATTGTTCGGGCAGCATGTCCTGAAAGAGTTGTTTGCGCACCCTGATCGCATTTTCCAGGGCCTCAGTGGGTGGTAGCCCCATATCCTCTACCAAGTGACGCTTGGTCTTCATGATGGACCTGTGCGTGGGGTCGCCTTTCATTTCAAGCGGTAGTAAGGTATACTGTTCATAGATCGCCATGGCTGTTTTCCTGATGCAGGGGTGCATTTGGGTGTACGCCTGTTGTAAGTTATCCTGTCCGGCGTCCTCGATCGCTGCAGCATGAGTATTGATAGCTGCTGTCACAATACGATCCCAGAAAGAAGGTTCTGCTGACTATCTGAGGTCAAGCTCTCCGTATCAGTTCATAGACTCTCAGCAATCTCACTTTAGTGGGATGTAGGCTGACTATCTGAGGTCAAGCTCTCCTTATCAGTAGATAGACTCTCATCAATTTCTGTATCGGCTTCTTGTGCCTCGGAGCCTTCAATCCCATGTATATTTTTCTCGTGTCGCATCATATCGTAACGTCTGGTGAACGTGCGTTGGCAGTCAGAGCAAGTATAAGCCATATTGACGGTTGAACGTCGACTGTGCGTGTTTTGGCAATACACTTGCTTTTATAGACAGTAACGCCCGTCAACGCTTAGCTTAACGCGTCAACGCCCAGGTGAACTAGCTCAGAAGCCCTGATTTTCATGGAATTGCCACCAATACATTGGAATGCAGTGACGCCCGTCAACGCACGTCGTTACGCCTTAACGCCAGTCTCAACGCCCGTCAACAGCCGTCGTTACGCCTTAACGCCCGTCTCAATGCCTTAACGCCCTATCTTTACGCCTTAACGCCCGTCTCAGTGCCTTAACGAGCGATAAAGGGGTTTTGGAGGCCGATTAACCTTTGAACTCTGAGTGCACTTTCGGTCACGTTCCCGGAAAGGACCTTTGGCCACGTGACCGGAAGTGACCTTTGACCATGCTCTGCTCGGAAGTGACGTCGTCGTACGCAGGCGCAAACACACACACATTCGCCGATAAGTCAGGGGACCGATATTAGCCCTTTGGGATAGGGCTCATAGGAGTTTTCCCTTATTGTAGGGGTAAAGTCCGTATTCCGCTTTTTATATTTTCGGAACAAATCCTAAATTTACATACACCCACCCTGCACCCAGGCTCCGATCAGCCCGGGGGACCGATATTCGCCCTTTGGGATAGGGTTGATAGGGGTTTTCCTCTATTGTAGGGGTAAAGTCCGTGTTCCGCTTTTTATATTTTCGGGACAAATCCTCACTTTACATGCACCCACCCGATTGACTTGATAGGCAGGCCCCGATACGCCCGGGGACCGATATTCGCCCTTTGGGATAGGGTTGATAGGGGTTTTCCCCTATTTTAGGGGTACAGTCCGTGTTCCGCTTTCTATGTTTTCGGAAAAAATCCTGATTTTACATGCACCCATCCATGACTTGATAGGCAGACCCCGATAAGCCCAGGAACCGATATTAGCCCTTTGGGATAGGGTTGATAGGGTTTTTCCTCTATTGTAAGGGTAAAGTCCGTGTTCCGCTTTTTATATTTTCGAGACAAATCCTCATTTTACATACACACACCCATAACTTGCAAAATCCTTCCGCAGGGACCCCAAGTCCCCGACTCAAATGAATGGGCGGCATACAAGTCAGTACATGCATTCCTGATCACGTGACCGCAGCATGATGGAAAAAAATCAGATACAAGTCAGTACACGCATTCCATATGGTCCTGGAGGATCGCTTAACTTTGACATCTCACTCGATCCAATCAGTCTGTAACGAATATTGGTATCCCTTAAACGTTAAATCAGGACTAAACACAAGCCCCAACCGAAGCGCAAGTCTGGAATGAGGAGGGCACGTCAACCCGGAAATATGACGAAAATCGGGGACTACATGATGCCACAACGCTCAGCATAATTACTGGTATACGACGTATAGATGACCTGAATCAACATACCGTCCAGTAATTATACGCATCCTGGCCTGTCATATCAACGGAGAATGCTATCTAAAGTTCCCGTTAACAAGGAAACTATGCAAACAATATACGGCGATATAATTAGCGGTAACGAAAGTGAAACTAGAAGTCGGGAATTCCCCACAAAGTCTGCTTTGTGATAACGGTTGGAGTTATCGTTCCTAAACTGTACAATGGTGTGAGTTGTCTTTGACTGCAAAGTGTAGATGGCGCTGTGGGAAAGGGTGAGATTTCATACGTATAAAAGGCGGAGATCAGGCACGGAAATCACTTCGGAACTGAACTGCAACCAGGTAACAGCTTTTCCCTATTGGGTTATAGACTTAAGTCTATGGGACAGGTTAAAGATTGGAGCTCGAAGGAAGAAGTCACTCTCACAAGCCAGCTTATGTGTTGGGGACCCTGAAGTGTTAACGTTGGAGAGGCATAACGCTGTCTGAGAGCGTTCTCATCGTGAAATGAGTGACAGAAAACTGGTACCAACCTGTGAGAGGAAGCAGGGCAAACTGTTGTGCCTATGAGCGCGCCACCGAAGCAGCATCTCTTAACTGTTACAGACAGATTCGCTGCCAGAAACGTAATATTAGACCACATCATCTAGCCGGATACATCCCGAGGACAGGATCCTCGCAAGCCAGACTACGCCTGGATAGAAATCAGCCAAGATCACGGTTATTAGACGAACCTAGGGTGAGATAATAATCGCACGGAAGAAGTGGCATCGCCGATACGTACAAACCAGGTGACGACAGGCGTATCCACGGCAGGAGAACGAATTTATCTGTAGGAAAATACGTACCTGCGAGGGGAAAACGGTCATATCCACGGTGAGAAGCTACGACACATTCAGGGGACTTTCTGGGGAAGATATACTTAACTTGGAGGGAAGACGATACGGAAGCATCCTCGCAAGACAGGTTACAACTGTGGAAGAACGGATATATCCACGGTGGGTAGACGAACCTCCCTGTAGAGGGGATTTCTCACAAGGAGAAGCAGACGTATCCACGGTGGGAAGACTAAGCAATCTCTGGGCCATACGTACCTGTAAGGGGAAGACGGTCATATTCACGGTGGGAAGCCACGACGTTTTCTGGGGACGATATACCTACCTTAGAGAGAAGAGAGCCGCTATATCCATAGCCTCGCTCCAACAGCCGGGAGAAAGAAGAACGTCGAGCCGCTATCCTTGGCATCGCTTTAACGACATTCCATACCAAGAGTGGGGCCAGCAGCCAGGCCGCCCCTACGATCACCTACCGTGTGGAAAGGACCGGCAACCAGGCCGCCCTTTACGTGGCGCGTGTATATGATAACTGTACATATTTACATCTTTACTCACGATCATCCTGTACATTTAACTGAATATTATTGCATATTATTTGACTCTATATCAGCCTTGGTTGTCTCTACACTCTCCTGCTTTCTCGAACCAGACAAGGTGACAGGTCGAAGTGAATCTCTAGTTGGCAAGGACAAGTGCCGGCAGGGACAGCGGCCTGACAGCTTGTACGCTACCATATAACGAGACTTAGCTCAGCTGCGTCCCGTTCACTGACCGGCCCGGCACACGTTACAAGTTCACTACGGGCCCCTCCCGCCCCTGAAGATTGCCGAACATTCTCACGAAAACCCACTTATTTGGGACTAATTTCTGTCCGCGGAGGCAGACCGCATCACCGCCAAACCTATGTCTAAACATGATCCAAGGTCAGATGATGGACGGGATGAGAGGATACAGGTCAGTTCAGGTCAATATGCAAATTGTTTAGGTCAATGGGCTCTGTGTGGTCTTTTCTATACTACTCGGGAGACTGAATACAACATATCAATAATAGATATTAATTTGAGCCGGTGTGGAGGCTAAAAATGTCCGGTGGCTAAGAGTGTCCGGCCCCTATCTTCTAACCCAGCTACGACACTTCTCCACAATGGGGACCGTGTCCGTCATTGGTTGCAATGTCAAAGGATATGAGAATGGACACTAATCAACAGGGCATTCTTTAATATCCATCACACTGGCCCAGTAGAATGAGTTTCTCCCAACATGCGAACATCATGCTCACGAAAGCTCACAATAACTCGGCTGTGTGGAGAGAATGGAGACACCGAACAGAGGAAAACGCCCGTGACTACCCGATACCGGCTGTATAAGACAAAATAGACATGATGCAAAGGCGACATTTATTGACACACTGCTTAACAAAGTGGAAAACATATTTGTGCCCTTGAAATTATAAAACTAGAACTTTTCCATAACTTCTCCTGTAAATAAAATTACCTAAAACTGGACTTGTTCAATCTAGTTATGAAAAAAATACTGGAAAGAAAATTCGCAATTGATTGCTACATATTATTTCAGGCCATTGAGTGAGAGCATAACGAATACCTGTGTGAGGCAATCGGCATGCCAAAGAAGAAAAAGAACAATACCACACGAAACGCACAGGAAGAAGATACTGCAATTCAGCAGTATACATGTATATCCAAATTTGTGAGTTAAAGCCTGGCAGATACAAGAGTCGCAACTGGCGAATGAAAAACTAGAAGACAAAAGTTGGAAAAACTAACTGATGTGGTGGCATAACGACTGCTTTAATTGGGATGAGATTGAAGGAGAATTAAGTAATAATGACAGAAACTGTCAAACTAGTATGAACTCCATCACAAAGCTGTGAAAACACGTGACCAAGCCCTTATAAAAAAAACCGTGGTTTACCATACATTACCATAGAGAAAGTATGGTAATGCACGGTAAACCGTGGTTCTCTGTGGTAATGTATGGTAAATCCGAGGTAAAAGATTGTATGGTAAAGTTTACCGTGGTTTACCATACAATGAACCGTGGTGAACCGTGGTATTCCAGGCTGAACCATGAAAATGCATGGTAATTTATGGTGAATCTATGGTAAAAGATTGTATGGTAAAGTTTACCGTGGTTTACCATACAATGAACCGTGGTGAACCGTGGTATTCCAGGCTGAACCGTGAAAATGCATGGTAATTTATGGTGAATCTATGGTAAAAGGTTGTATGGTAAAGTTTACCGTGGTTTACCATACAACGAACCGTGGTGAACCAGGGTATTCCAGGCTGAGCCATGAAAATCCATGGTAATGTATGGTGAATCCATGGTAAGAAATTGTATGGTCAATTTTACCATGGTTTACCATACAATGAACCGTGGTTTATGGTGTTCAATGGTAAACTGTGAAACTTCATTGTAATGTATGGTGAATCCGTGGTAACAAATCAGACGAACCGTGGAAATTCAGGTTATGTGCGGTTACAGCTGGTTTACAATACCCAGTCATTTAGTGTCACATGTACCATGCATACATGTTTACGACACAATTTGTATTTCTTTGAAATGTTAGAAAACAACAGTTTCTTACAATAATAAAGTTTTATTTCATAATTTATTACTTTCGATATCACACAAAATTGCCAAACTATAGGTTTACATGCATATTACATTACAAATAATTGCTCACATATAATATATCCACACAGATTTATCACTGATACAACATAGGTTTTTTCCTACCACACACCATGTGATTACATGTACAATAAATCAAAACTTGGTCAATCACAGTCAACTTTCAACATTTTGATCAAACTCATTTGCCTCTCTGATCCAACCACAATACATTTACACACAACATCACTGGCCTTGTATACCCGGATATTCTGCCCTTCAGAAATTGGTATTAAAAACTTCAACAAATCTGTTTCAACATAAACATCATACAACCTTTGTCGTCGTCCAACATGGATTTCTGACAAGACAATGAAAGCTTCTTGTTGACAAGAACAAACTTCATCACATGTACAAGATGGTTTACAGATAAAAAAAATGGGTGACTGTACCAAAAGAGCCATCTACAACTTGAACAACAGAGTCATTTCGTCGAAATTGATTAGAGTATGATACAGTACTGAATAACCGCCCACCCGTACAAAACCTGTCAAACATGGTACAATCTTGGTTTTCCACAGCTGATCCCAAAAAATTTTGGAGCTCCAGAGTCTGCGTAACAGAAAGGGATGACTGTGTTCCACAACCCAATGCAGTGCAATTATCAACTTTTGTGACCTTCCTTACAACATGAGTTGTGCTGCTCAGTCTTTCATATAAGTTGTTTACAGTCTCAGGTGCATTCTGTAGATGGCATTCTGCAAACTGATTTAAATCTCTCAGGGCGAGAAACCTCTTCATGATTTGCAGTGGAACGGCCTGGGTACCATGGAACATGTTCAGTAGCTTACCATTTGCTCCTTCGTAAATGAAGGCAGAAGAGGCCTATAAGGGGCCCCAATCTTCTACAGCATTACAAAGGTGAGTTAAAAGATGAATATTAAAAGTACAATGTTCTTTGCCATATAGGCTCGGAACCAGAACAACAAACTTCAGAAAACATAGTCTAGCAGTCTGTAGGTCAGCTGAGGTTACATTCTGGCCCATGAGTATGTGTACGGCATTTACAAGAAGCAACCAGTGCTTGAAAATATCACTAGGAGCAAAATCTCGAAGTACAATGGGTGAATAAAAAAGAAGATATGTGCGCCACTCGGATGCTTTCCAGTATCTCCTGTCTCTTAATGAACGTGGGCTTCTCTTGATTTCACTTGGGGGCCGAATGGTCATCAGCTTGCTGTCTATATTCTGTAGATGAGGTCCCAAGTAGAATGGTTCATCATGATGTGTGCTGTCAAACATCAGTTCGGTTACCTGGCGCACAACACCTAACAAAACACAGTGCATATAATCTGGAGGAAAGCTCTTAATTATATCGAAATCATCCAGCAACAAAAATATGCTGGGACCCTTAACCCCAAATTCGTCTACCCCCTTTTCAATAGCTGTTGCTGCAAATTGTATGGTTTGGTCGTGAGAGCGTTCCTCCATTACATCACCTGACAATGGATAAACATGCCTGTTACCAATCCTTTCTCCAGGATGCAAACAACAATTACACCCATAATAACCATTGAACTGCTTGAAATTTTGCAACGCAGCCCTTGCTACCGTGTCACAAACACAGAGGATAGCAGTACATTTGGTACAATGTTCACTGCCATCCCTGCTGTGCCAGGTCACACCGGTTGACTTGAGAGACTGAATTTCAACCAGAAATGGCTTACAAAAAGTATCCACCCTTGGCTTACTAGGTCCAACCCACAAAGAATGTAGTACAATAAATTCTGATCGTTTCTCATAAGATATCTCATTAATGGTACAAAACAAAGGCCAGATTGAAAATTTTGATGACTTAAAAACAGGAACGCCATCGGTAAAAAAAGACAGAGAAATGTTATCAGGCTCATTCAAAAACTGTTGGAGGGATACATTGTTTCTGTAAAATTTACCATCTGTCAAATCTCTCAATGCTTCATTGGGAGTTACATTTTTCTTTACAAGGTTAGCAAGATCATGATTTTCAAAAAGATCTTTTAACTGGTGTGACAGAGAAAGTGATAGAAAATAATTACCATCATTCGTTAACTTGAACTCACTCACTGACTTGTATTGTAGTTAGTATACACCGACTCTAAATTCTGTGAACCAGAGCAACCAGGGTATAGAAGCCAGCCTACTTGCCTTATTATGCCTTGGTTTGAACTCTTGATTTAAGTGTTGAATGTACCCCATATTCTAAAACCATGAATATTTCTCTTTTCAGGTCTTCCGTCCTTGGTGGAAAAATTATCTGATTTAATTCAGTCCCAACCACGACTCAGTCCTCCAGCAGTTTCACCCCAGCCCCAACAACGAACCAGTCGGCCAACCCAGCATCTTGCTACAATAAGCCCCAGTGACAGTGAGCCAACGAACCACCACCAAGACCGCCACTGTGCCCCTGTGAGAACATCCTCCCCGACAACATCAGACATCCACCCAGTCATTGATGATACTTCCAGAGATGGAATGGAAGAGGTGACCATGGAAGTCACATCAGGGGCAGGTGAAGAATCTTTGGTAAGCTATTGTTTTTGTTTGTTTTGGAAATGTAATGGTCATAACACTGATAAGCATGAACATGTCTGCTATTTGTTACTTTAACATTGAATGAGATGCGACAATGTATTCGTATGCATACAACATAAAATCTACAACTTATTTTTCCTAAAAAGTCTCATTCATGGGACTAACGTAATGTCGTATTACATCACATTTTGTCATTTCAGTTTTTTTTGTATTTTCACTTCCCTATTCACACAACACTGATAAGTATGACCATTTTCGGCTATTTGTTAATTGCAAGTTGAATCACATGTGATATTGTTTTCCCTGTGCATATCAAATACATACAGATTATTTTCCTAGAATTGAGTTGAAATAAAAGGCATTCATGGGACTAATCCATTGCATAAAATTTTGCCATTTCAGTTTTCCATATCTCCTGGAACTCTAAGTCGAGTGGACAAGTCTGACGCCAGGAAGATGACGAACACCCTCCTGCAAGCTTTGTACAGTGAGGAGTTTTTATCCACACATTCTGTTGGCGGGGGGAAGCGAGCCGGAGGGCTTGAAGCAAAGCCAGGCATGGATTCCAGTCATGTCCGGGAGATTACAAGTAAGTATAACAGACAATTGACTGGATTTTTGTGAAAATTTATTGCTGGCAATGAAAAATTAAGAAAATCTAATGTGCATAGGGTCCATGAAAACTACACTTGATCTCATGGCAACCTGGAAAAAGTTACAACATCGCACCCTGCCCCACAGTTTTTCCTCAGAATCATTATGCGTTCATTACTCTGCTCCCATATTTGTAGACTTGATTTATGTCCCCATCAATTATATTGAACATTCTCTATTGTTCACTATTCAGTCAATGTTACTACTTTATTAATAAGCTGTATTATTTTACTTGACATGCATCATATAATTGAGTTACCTCACTTCGAATGATGTAGACTTGGTTGATGTCATCTTGAAATGATAAGGAACATTCTCTTGTGTTGATTATTCAGTCAGTGGTACCACTTTATTGATAAGCTGTATTATTGTACTTGACACGCATCATAGATTTGAGTTACCTCCCTTTAAAAGATGTAATTCATTGTTGGTCAGTTTACAGCTTGGGATATAATACCTGCAGTTTATCTATAGTATATATTTCTTTTTTTCAGATTCGGTGCAGCAACAATTCCCCCAGAAGACGACGTCAGAGATCAAATTCTTCATGAGAGAGAAACTCAACAACGCCGCGAAGAATTTGAAAAGAAGACAGCTAAAGAAATGAAAGGAATAACTTTGGATTGTAACCGACTCACATATTATGTTTACTGTAGAAATATTTTGTCTTTTTTTATTAAATCAGTTGAAACTTCACACTACCATTTTTTCTTTTATTTGTTTCTGGGAAATTAGTCCACAATTATCAGATGAGTTGCATTTACAGTGAATTTGAGAGTTGCTGTAGCAGAATCTCAGATCCATTGTTTGCGGAACCACATTTTATCTCTACACAGCCATCATTTTCTTAAAAGTTTACCATTAACAATACTCATTCTGATAATGGTCTTTTAAAGACCATTATATTCGATTTTGAACATTTGAATAGTCTAGAAATTTGCACGGTGCAAAACATGATAATATGTTAATTTATGGGGAGCGTGTTTTAGATACCATAGTGATTTGTCGGTTAATTGTAAGGTAAATACCACGGTGAATCCCAAGATTGGATGATTACCACGGTTAAAAAACCATGGTAATTGCATGAGGCAAAACATGATAATTTGGTAATTTATGGTGAATGGTTTGTAGAAACCATGGTAATTTGTAGGGTAATAGTAAGGTAAATACCACGGTGAATCCCATGATTGGATGAATACCACGGTTAAAAAACTATGGTAAAAGTATGGTTAAAAAACACGGTTTTTTGGGACGGGTAATTACCATGGTAATTTGTATGGTAATTACCATGGTAATTTGTATGGTAATTACCACAGTAATTTGTATGGTAATTACCACGGTAATTTGTATGGTAATTACCACGGTAATTTGTATGGTAATTACCACGGTAATTTGTATGGTAATTATCACGGTAATTTGTATGGTAATTACCTGTCCCAAAAAACCGTGGTTTTTTTACCATACTTTTTACCGTGGTTTTTTTTTATAAGGGCTAGCTTGATGCCAAATCTTTTGCATCTGTTCGCAACAAAAAGGAGAAAGCCCGACAAACAGCCAATTCGATCTGCGGTCCATGTACAGCATGATTTGACCAGTGTACAGTATGATGTGAACCGCGCACTACACGTTGCACTGTGCAACACACCCCCTCCTCTCGTATCGAACAGGAAAACGCGACAGACATTCACCATATGGACAACAACGCTGACAAAACCTGTGACCACCGAACAGTGGTACACCCTCGATTGAACGTGTGTACCACTCAGTACATACAGATTCACTCTTAACCCTATCTGGCCCGGGTGACTTGGGGTGTACCGAAGCCGGGGGGGGGGGAAGTGCCCCCCCCGTATATATTTTCGCTATCGCTAAGGCTAGAGGGCTGAAACTTTAATACCACACTATATCTTTGGGTCAAGCTCTACAAGAAAATGTAAAAAAATCCAAGATGGCCGCCATGATGATGTCACTGTGACGTCATTTTGAAAAAGAGCATTTTTGGACGATTTTTGATATGAAATAAAATAAGTTTCACCCACTTTTCCGTACAGAAAAGCAAAAATTTTGAAGAAATATGACGAAAACATCACTTTTTCTGGTACCCCACATGGCCGCCATTTTGAATTTACCCATGATCCCCTACTCGTGAAGTTATGCAAATAGGCTCAAAATGACCCCAATATGATAACCTATAATGTCACGAAGTTTCAGCTCTCCATTTTTTTGGCGTTCCGGAGATATCGCAGAAAGTTTAGTAGGGGGGGCATTTTGGCCCCCCTCCCCCAGACCTGGTAGGGTTAATCGGGGAAGGGAGGGAGGAGGAACAAATCAGGGGGTGTTTTTTGGTGATGCTAAGACATATGTTTCAGTAAAATGCATTGAATCGCGTTTAATCAACATGCTGAATTTTTGAAAAAATATGTCAAAAACATCACTTTTCTGGTACCTCCACATGGCCGCCATTTTAAATTTACCCATGATCCTTTGCTCGGGGGATCATGCAAGTAGGCTCAAAATGACCCCAATATGATAATCTAAAAAGTCACCGAGTTTCAGCTCTCATTTTTTTGTCGTTCCGAAGATACGAGCAAAAAACCAACAGGGGGGGCGGTGGGGGGTCTGGCGGAAAGTGCCCCCCCCCCCCCCCCCAGGCCAGGTAGGGTTAAGCAAACCGATAGATACTACGAAGCGTGTGAATCCATTAGAGCAAACACCAAATGTGCATTTCCCGACGTCAACTTGTATGGCTGATGCGATAGATTTCAAGTGCACCGTGGGGTCTCGCGATGCTATGTCGGATGCATCGACAAGGGAAGTTCCAGCGAGAGTGCGATGCGAAATATCTACATTATGCAGGCGTCTTTGCGATACTTTGACCGTGTGATAGTAGAACTCCATTCGCTCAGTTAAATGTGGTACATTTGGTATATTCGTGAAAAAGTGGCTACCATGGCCAGTATTCTTGAGCAACAAAAATGACTACTAAAACCATGAACATCATGTGCTGGAAAGCAGATGGGAACATGTCTGCCACTATTTATCTAATACACTGTCTTCAGTCCTAAAACATACATCTGTGCAGTATTGAAGAACATTGGTTAAGGGAAATCAACATTCAGTTTTTGAATTCTATCCACGAAGATTATACAGGAATCGCAAAACCAGTCTATGAAGCGACTCCCCATCAATATCGCTGCAGCGTGAGGGAAGGTGTAGCGCTATTGCACAGGAAAGATATAAATTTCACAAAAGTCGAAACAGACTACAACAGAATCGTGGGTTCTGAAATTCTACTAAAAAATAACTCACATATGTATTGTTTTGCAGTGTATCTTCCTACAACTCCTACAAGTCCCCATCATAACCAACGCGGCCGAGGACATTAAAACGGATCTCGCTTCTTCGTGTCCGTGGATGTTTGTTCAAATTCTTCGCAAGCGATTACTCCCAAACGCTCTGTCAGATTCCTTCGAAATTGGCTGTTAGTATTGCGTTTTAGCAAGGTCCGCCTGAAGGTGGTGCCACTGGATCTTGTTCCAATCTTATGTGCATGTCCGTGGATATCGGTGGATGTTCGTTCAAATTCTTCACAAACGATAACTTCCAAACGCTTTGTCGAATTTCTCTGAAATTTTGCATATGCATTCCTTGTGACGTCGATTGGTATAATGCGTTTCAGCACGATCTACCTGAAAGTGGCACCATTAGGTGTCGTTCCATTCTTTTGTGGATATTCGTGGGGATTCTCGCAAGCAATAACTTTCGAACGCTTCGTCGGAATATGCATTTCTTGCGACAAGATGTTGATTGGTATTGTGTTTTTACTTGTAGGTGGAATCACTATGTTTCCTTCCGTTCTTCCATGCTACAAGCGATAACTTTGAAGCCCTTCTGAGGTATTATTCCCGCCATATTTTTATTCATTCACATACCATTTCTCTGTCTTTATTTATATATGATGAATAAACAATGAATTAATGCCATATGTGATGTCGCTTGGAATTGAGTTTCGCCACTTGTGCGTACAGGTAGCACCACCTGGTGGCAACTTCTATATTTGATTTCAGGGGCAATAGCTTGAAAACTGCTCATCGGATTCTTTCCAAATTTGGCTATGCATATACCTTGCTATGAGATGTTGCTTGGGATTGCATGTCATCCACTTCTGCTTATATGTGGTGCCCAAATCTGAAATTGTTTCCGGGCAATAACCTGAGAACTACTCATCGGATTCTTCTCAAATTTGGCAAGCATGTACATGTACAGGTGGCGCCACCTGGTGTAAAAATATAAAAAAAAATCGTGCAATAACGTCACCCTCCTCGGATTATTCTCAAATTTGGTATGCAGATACATGTAACATGCAATGGGATGTCCCTTGAGATAGTATTTCGCCTGCTACTGCCTACAGGTGGCGCCACCTGGTGGGAAAATCCGGAATTTATTTTTGGGCAATAATTTGACAACTGCTCATCGGATTCGTCTCAAATTTGGTATTCATATGGCATAACATGTTGCTTGGGATTGTGTTTCGCACACTTGCTCTTGCACCTGGTGGCAAAATCTTAATTTGGTTTCCGGGCAATAACTTGAAGACCCCTCTTCAGATTTTTCCCAAACTTCATTTGCCGATACCATGACATGAGGTGTCGATTGGGATTGCGTTTCGCCCACTTGCGCCTGCAGGTGGTGACACCTTGTGGCAAAGTATAACTTTGATTTCTGGGCAGTAAGTTGAGGACGCCTTCAGGTTCTGGTCAAATTTGTTCTGCAGATAATGAAATATGGCCTGGGCAACGTTGTATCTCGGTTACATAATTTCCGTGCCTCACTGCGTGGAAACTATATAACGGCAATGAACCCCAACATCTGGTGAGGCGGAAAGACGCTTCTGCTTCCTACATGTACGCCTATGCAGTTACAGTTGCCTCCCTCGCGTATATCCCCGAGACCGCTAAAAAATATCGCTTCCATTTCGGCGTGGTACCTAGTATCCTCTGGCTGCTTGTCGTGATTGTGTTGAAACTTTAGAAATGCTCTCCTCAGTGTAAACCGAAAACAGAGAGCTAATCTTGATCGGTGATTTCATTGTTAAAGTTCAAGAGCCCCGGTAAACATTATTATGGACGAAAGAACATTATCTTTCAGCAAATTCATAAAAACTGTAAATATGATATATGTACATTTGCAGGAATTTTGTAAGAGCCATGTGAATACGTTTGTGTGTTAAATCCCTCGGTAAGTACCAAGGCAAGAAATTCCTCTATGCAAAGGCTTTGCTCGGCTGTACACTATAGATATTATCAAACGCAGAAAAGCTAATGCTGGAAAGAGCTGGGTTGCAAAAGCAATCAAAAGTTTATCGAAATTGACCAGTTCTGACATGTGCGTCAGTCTTCTCGAATGGATTTCCACAGAGGGACACATCAACATTAAGAAGTCACAGTTCCTGGGCATGCCGAGGTAGTATGCCGAGGTAACAATGCAAGAATACACAGAACAAGCGTTCTGAGAACCCCAACATCTCGCCTTGCGGGCTCATCCGCCAAAGCTGCATCAGTATTGAAGGCATAAATTTAGATCAAACAATAACGTCTGGAATAGATGATGTGGTACAGACAATAATGTCTGGAATAGATTATCTGGTACAGACTATAACATCAGTCCCGTGTGGGATTACTGCCAGATAGGTCAATCCCGTGTAAGATGGAAAGGTCAGTGCTGTGAGATTACTGCTGCATAGGGCAGTCCAGTGTGAGATTACTGCGGGATACGTCAGTCTCATGCGAGATTACTGCTGGATAGGCCAGTCCTGTGTAGGATTACTGCTGGATGGGCCAGCCCCTTTTTCTTATTACTGCTGGATAGACCAGTCCCATGTGGGATTACTGCTGTATAGTCCAGTCCCAAGTGGGATTACTGCTGGACAGGCGAGTCTCGTATGGGATTATTGCTGGATAGGTCAGTCCCGTATGGAATTACTGTTGCATAGGCAGTCCAGCGTGGGATTACTGCTGCGTACGCAATCCCGTTTGGGATTACTGTTGGGGAGGCAAGTCCCGTGTGGGATTACTGCTGCATATTGCAGTCCAGTGTGAGAGATTATTTCTGGATAGGTCAGTTCCGTGTGAGCTTACTGCTGTATAGGCCAGTTCCGTGTGGGATTACTGCTGGATACACCAGTCCGATCTGGGATTACTGCTGGATAGTTGAGTCCCAAATGGGATTAATCCTGGATAGGGCAGTTCTGTGTGGCATTACTGCTGGATAGGCCAGTGCCGTTTGGGATTACTGATGGATAGGTCAGTCCCGTGTGGGATTACTGCTGAATGGGTCTAACCAAGGAAAACAAGAAACATGTCCACCAAGTTTTATAATTATCCCACGAAAGAGTCAGCAAACTTTCCATGTACAGATCTACATGTAAATGTTTGCCCAACAAAAACCTTGTCAACGGAAAAGTACGAAGTACAAAAATTCATATTTAATGTCATATTTCTTAAATATCACATGCACATCCTCGAATTACAAAGAACTTGGGTAGCAAGTGTCAAACTCATCCAATGAAAGCTGACCAGCTTCGGCAAACTTTCCATGTACAGGTGTACATGTATGTACATTATCATTGGCAGACAAAACCCTCAAAATTTGAAAAAAAATCAATATTTCATCTCCTAAATAGCACAGGGACATCCTCTAATCTTACGAAATATGTGTATCAAGTTTTATAATCATCCAATGACAGCTGACAACAGCAGCAAACTTTCTAAGTACAGATGTACATTGTATACATATAGAGGCCTGCATATACAGCCTCTACATGTACACCTAGGCTAAAGAGAAAACTCTATCATTTGCCATAATTTGGACAAAAATCAATATTTCATCTCCTAAACTGCACAGGTACATCCTCTAATCATAAGAAACATGTGTACCAAGTTTCATAATCATCCAATGACAGCTGACAACTGCAGCAAACTTTCTAAGTACAGATGTACATGTGCACTTCAGTTAAACGCAAAACTCTATCGTAGGGATTTTAACATTGGAGCACCCCAGGGTTAGTACCCCCAGGTGGAATACCCACCACCCATATATTTCCAGGCCGGGGACACCGACACCGACGACGACATCCTCGACATTTTTCTTATCCCTTGAGCTAGGGACCTGAAACTTACCACAGTATACCCTTGGGTCAAGCCCTACAAGAAAATGTAAAAACATCCAGGATGGCCGCATCGCTGACGTCACAGTGACGTCATTTTCAAAACGGTATTTCTTTGTCGATTTCTCGATTTTTCTTATATGTGCAATTTCTCCGCAAAAAAAGCATGATAAACTAGTAAATATTAATGCGAGGTGAAATAAAATAGTTTTGCCCGCTTTACACCGCGGAAAAGAAGACATTTTGAAGGAAGATGACGAAAACCTCACTTTCCTGATACCCAAAGTGGCAGCCATGTTGAATTTACTCATTAACCTCTGCTCGGGGGTTATGCAAAAATAGGCTCAAAATGACCCCAATGTGATAAGCTATAAAGTCACGGAGTGCCAGCTCTCGTTTCCGTCGTTCCGGACATAGCGCAGACATTTTGGTAGGGTGGGTGGTGTGTTTGTGTGTGGTGGTGGAGGAAGTAGGTGCGCCCCCCCCCCCCCCCAGGCCTGGTAGAGTTAAGATGTTCACATGAACTACTACAATAGAAACGTAGTTCAGTATATTTACCTGTGAGATCCTATGAGTGGTTGTTGAGTGGTTGTTGTCTACCGTTGTAATATTGTGTTTATAATACATCTTTTCGCGACCTCACAATCACAGGTAGGCGAGCAGCTATTTTATTTCTCACTCTAATGGAGCATGCTTCTTTGTTTTTCTGTACGCATATTACAAACGGCCTAACATATTTCAACAAAATTAAATGGGCGGCAGTTCACAGGAAAATTATACGTTTTTATTTTGTCATGGGGGCACTTCGAGGCCCACCAAGGGATCATTTCAATCGATCGCTTTCTGGAGGTGTGTCTTCGTTTTATGAATGTGATTGCGCCGATGTCGTATGTAACGGGACCAATCAGATGTGACCATTTGTGAAACGCCCTAATACACTCAGATAGCACCCGTTACGGCATGGCTAAGAGCAGTTTCTACGTATGATCGTGCCATGCGTTCGGATGATAACTGACACAGGAAGTTACATCACGTAACCGAATGTGGTCTTTGACCTTTGACCCGAACGTGACCTCGCACCGGAAAATACAAGCGTCTAGTCCGTCATTCATAATTCAGCCGTCGTCCATTAAAGAATGTCCGCGTCCATAATCCAAAGAACTATTCCATATCCATATAACAGTATTAGCACCAAATCCGAAAAGGCAATCATAGTATACATAAACATAGGCTAGTTTTCTGCAAGAGAGAAGCGGAAGACATTATCCATTACGTCATCGGATGTGACGTCATCATCACACAAAACAGCCTGCTGCTGTATTATGGACTTGATGAGACATTTGATAAATATCCGATTCATGTTCAAACCAGTCTCGCTGGAGATATTTATATCATTTCTGGTACAATGACCTGTATTATTTATTATTAACGTTGCATTCAAACCCTTCCAGAGGAGGCATTTCAGAATGTCGGGTGATTCTATGTGCCGTTTCCTCTGTAATGGCGGCATTAATGTAGATATCGAATTTAAAAAAAAAGTGACGATAAACCCATCAGAACATTCCCTGAGACCCACTAAGTAATTGCATCAAGTTTCAGTGCGGGAATATAATTCCCAAGCCCAATTGATCATTCTCCATGATGCAGTATTTTAGCCTGCCATGTTTGGTGACATATTGAGAATGTTAGACCAATGGATATGACCTTTCCCAAGATCCAGGGTTACAATACTCGATGCGATGAATTACCGACATTTGTCCTATTTGGCATACTGAATAATTAAATCCACGCATTGCTCCTCGGGGATACAGTAAATAGTATGAGAATATTGGTCCGAAATAAAGTCCTTTTTTCGGAACATTTTGCTAAAAAGCAACAGACAGGAACAGCCCATTTATATATATTGACCCTAATAAGTAAAGATTGTTGAAATTCCAAAATGGTCAACATGTGGGGCAGATTAGACCGAAACACAATCTAAGGTGAGGTATTGTTCCATGATAGGCCTACTCATGCATCAATTTATGGAAATCGTCTTTTACTAAAGGACGTTATATGGATTTAATAATGTGTAACTAAGACATAATCTCACCCAAGTGACACGGGTAGGGTTCTATTCCTTTCAACACGCGGGACCCAACTGGTGGGGTCCTATTCCTTTCCACACCCGGGAACCCCACGGGTGCCCCAGTTAGTCGTCTCTTAAGACAAGCTCTCTGAGCGGCTGAGGCCTATTGTTACCATGACCTGGAGTGTGCACGACGACACCCCAGGGCAATTCCCAGGAACCCCACGAGGCTCCACCATTTAATTCTCACAGATGCATAATTCATCATGGGCCTATGGCTCATCAGCTTTTTCATCCTAAACGCGACGTTAATTCAGTTCCGATCGCGGCCATGTGGGGTATTAGAAAAGTGATGTCTTTGTCATGTTTGTGGGGTATCAGAAAAGTGATGTTTTTGTCATTTTTCTACTAAATTCCTGTTTTTCTTCGAGGAAAATGGCGCAAACTCTATTTTATTTCACATCAGACGATTATCTACTAATTGATCGTGCAGTTTTTGCAAAGAAAACACACAAATATAAAATGCGAAAAATCTGCCCCAAAAAAATCCAGCAAAAAAATGCCTGTTTAAAGATGACGTCACTGTGGCGCCATCAAAGCGGCCATTTTGGATTTTTGTTACATTTACTGGTAGACGTTGACCCAAGGGTATAGTGTGGTAAGATTTTCAGGCTCCTAGCTCAACGGATACGAAAAAATATATTTAGGGGCGGGGACGGCCTGGAGAGGTCAAGCCCAGGCTAGATAGAGTTAATAGCTGTTTGAAACGGATCTTGAGTTGTACAATTGGACGCTGAAAATCAAATATTACTTCATACTCAAATTAACACCATATCAGTACCGGGTACATTCACCTCTTTAAATAAATCTTCTGTGGTCACATGTAATCCCATCAGCGAAACAGGCTAGCTGGTTCTCATCACTAGTTTCTGCATGTTAAAATCAATAAAGCGAGTCCCAGGGTAGACCGGTTTATAACGAGGTCTGTGTTTAAGACTACTAAACTACAGATGGCATTTGACCTTTGTCCCTGTTTTTTCCGTAGTTACGAATATAGTCCGTTAAAAACTTGACAACATATCTTTGCAGGTGTTTAAAGCGAGATTTGTCAGTATTCCTGAAGAGTATGATATCTATAATTGCAGGAGCGACTTCAACCTTTTCTGTTCGTGGTGAAATTGTTTTACTTTGCGAACTATTTGTCAGAAAATGACAGGGCGGGGTTCAGATTTGGCTTTGCTGAAACGTTCAGATTGGCGTCAAATGTATCCAAGCTGTAGATGGTGGAGAGATCTGACAGGAGTTAGACGATCGCGTGATCCAGCGACTGGCTTTGTTTAGCAATATTCGCCTATACCCAGACTGCCCGTTGAAACCGTCAGTCCAGCTTCGGATATTGAAAAAATATGTCACAAATATACACGTTCTAAAAACTTTTCCTCTAATTTTGTTATCAAATTACTGGGTAATGGGTATTTCCATCTAAAATGGAAATACCTAATAATGAATCAGACTTAATTCTAATTCCGCTTAACCCGGGGCTAGGGGCCGTATGAACCCATGTACTTCAAGATCCTCATGGTGCTCATATGAACAGTCACAATCAAAGCGTGAATGAGATACACCATTCTCTAGATAACGACTTTAGAATGATTATTATGGATTAAGAATACTGATCAGCGATACGGATTTTATATTTTTGGAAAACACCACTTTTACTCCACATAACCGCCATTTTGAATTGTCTCATGATCCTCTGCTCGGGGGTTGTGCAAATAAGCTCAAAATGACCCCAATATGATAAATTACAAAGTCTCGAAATAGAAGCTTTCAATGTTTTGTCGTTCTGGAAATATGGTAGATAGTTTTTTAACAGGGGGCATAAATATCCCCTCAGGCCTTGTGGGGTTAAAGTGAATATGAAGAAAATGACAAGGAGTAAATCTACAGTTGTGGCCACGGCAATCAGTTCCAAAAAGACCCGGTCCACGAAGTAACTTTCAGATTCAAGATTTCTTATGTATTCTACATATATATAGTATATGTTGTTCTGTGCACGAGTCTTCATATATCATATACAATTTCATTGGCTACATGCATTTAGTTGTTACGGAGGCGTGGCAGGAAGATAACAATTATCTTAAATCCCGTCAAAATAATCTGGGGTCCCAATTATGTTACCCCGTCTCTCGATATAATTATCTCGGGGCCAGGCAATTCTGCATTCCTACAGGGTGATTATCGGGGACCGACGCAATTATGCCGGGGTTCGAACTAGTTATGTCTGGGAATGGGAACTAGTTATTTATCTCAGACACTCGGGGTCCGAGATAATTTTCACAAGAAAAGACTGACTCCTGTCACTTCGATGATTCTGTTAATCATTAATAGACGCAAATATGTTTATTCCTTGATTCCTTTTATCTAATGGATGCAAAAGGGTATTTTGCTATTTCCATGAACACAAATATCGCTGATCCTCAATGGACATATCAGCACTGATATGGTCCAGGATCTGATACGAGCCTTGATATGAATTCAACAACCTATTATTGTTTATCACCTGTGTACTGCGATATGCTACATTTTCAAGACAAAGTATGGATGTTTTAATTAAAATTAATTATGTTAGTTTAGAATGTTTAGTTTTAAATTTGACAAATATTAATTTGACACAAGTGGAAATGTGCTTTATGAACTGATGCGGCAGCCAGTTCGATCGAATTTCAAGCAAATTGATTTGAGGGTTCATACTCCACGAACGAATAACGAGACAATGCATACAATAGCCAAGTCTAAGAACAAAATGTGTCTAGAGCCTTTTCAGGGCACAAAGACTCAGGCAACAGCTTCCTACATGAAGTAATCTACCAATTTGAGAAAATACCAAACCAAGAAATAACAATTGGAGAGGAAAGCACCTCACACTCCAGTGATCTGGATTTCCCCCTGTAACTGTATTTAAAGCCAAACTGCGACTATAAAGGAGAGTATACTTCCTTGAAACATCGGAGATTGGGCCCGGGGCCAGACGTATCTACGAAACTATTACTTTATTACTCCGTCCAATCTGTCGTTCATTTCTTGAAGATTAATATATCTATAGCGTTATAATTTGGAGAGATAATGTATCACCGATTCATGTCATTACGTCAACCAAGTGAAATCTTGTAAAAGCGGAGTCTGAAACTTCTCTGCCTCCCTCCAAAATTGTGGATGTAACGACGGAAAACCACCCATAACAGTTATAAAGTGCTGGTCTCAGGGGCTAAATGTATCGAATATTGCTGTTTTCTCCTAACTTTTTACCCTTTTAATCGAAGTAGAGCGAAACCAACATAGAGGCCATTTTTTGTATCATTGGCAGTGGCCCTGATATGCAACTCTCACTTACCTGGATCGGCCATATCACGGACAGTATTTTTTTATATCGACTGCGCTCGCAGTGGCATAACAGGTTACCCAAAACAAAGTATCACATCTCATATCACAGTACATAAGTGATAAATATATGTATACAGAATAATTCTAACATACGTACCGAAAATCAACGAAACGACGAGACAAACAGTCACAAGGATAATTGTCTGTGCCATCTTCAACTGAAAATATATTTGCAGAAAAAGGTACTCGCCTGTGAAAGAGCCAACCGGCGGCTAGACGCGGTATGGGTTTTATACCTGCAGATACACTCGGACCCTGATGCCTGATACGTAGATCTAGTGACCTTTAGGGGAACATTCCCATAATTTATAACAGCCTACGACATGGTTACGATCACACCACGCTCACTGTTGTATACAATATACATGCTTTGGCTTCAGGACGGGATATTTCTGAATATTTCTATAAAATTCAGAAGTGCAAGTTTTGTTATGTTGAGGGAAATCAAGAACATAACTTTATTAGTGGACAGAGTGTAAAGTATTTACTAGATATTTTCCGTTGCTGAAACAGAGAGTAGTAAAAAGATGTGCTATGTTTATCTCAATCTGTAGCGGTAGTTTGACAGTTCCAAACAAGTATCAACACTGTCTTGAACTCAAATGAAACAACCATCATCTTCTTCGTAATTTCAAAGACGATACTGCAAGCTTTTCAGCAAGATGTAATATGATGGCAATATTTGTCTAGAAAATCCCTATTTTTGTATGCCAATGACAGGCAATTGTTGAATTGTTTTCCATCGGTACTATTGTACAGATACGATACAGAGAGGGCTAATTATACATGTGGAATTATTCTCCGTACTTGGATTAATTCCAATCTAACAATTGTGTGAAGTATATGAATTTAGAATGGATGACAGTACTACAACTGTACTGCGATGTTGTTTGTATTCAACCCATATTGTTGGTGTACATTCGTGCCCCGAACCAGAATTTCTCAGAAATGCAACTGTAGCGCTGAGCTACAGATCCCCTAAATGTGGACGTGGATAATCTTTACAAAGATCCTTACAGAAAAGATATGGTTAGAATCCTAATACGTATATTGTCGGGTTTTTTTTCTTTTTTTCAAAGCTAGATTGATGAAAAATAATGTAAAGACTTGAATGGAAATAATTCGAATCGAGTCGTCTCCCATTTGGTTAACTCCATCGAATGCTCAAGTACAAATTCGAATAAAATATTCGTGTCTTGCGTCGAACTAGATCTATGAGCACTATGTTGTTATATGTTGAATGGCAAAATATACAAAACTTCGATACCACTATGTCAGAGGGGAGAGAGCTAAATTATTCGGAACAAAGTCTCAACACACTCATTCGCAACTTATCGGGGGTATTCAGGACATGGACTCCATGTTGAGTTCGTGTTGTTGAGACGTCACCAGAACTAAACCACATGTAGTTTGAATTCGTGATAGCATAAACGAGTTCGTTCAGTTTAACGAGAGCATTAACAGTGACAATGTGTTGCTGAAATAATTTAATCAACCTTAGACATCGGTGTGGCAATTTTCATGTTATACAATTTGTGAATCCGAGTGAGTGACTGGTGCTTTCCGGCGTGTCACACGTGACGTTTTTTTTTTAAATCCACACCATCTCCGAGAATAACTCGTCCCACTTCGTAGATTTTTGCTTGGTATTTCTGAATAATCGATGCTTCTAGGACTTTATATCTGTCTTGCCAAGGTAACAAAATAGCCAATCAATAACTCATCAATTCTAATATATGTATGTTTTCGTAATAATTACTCAATAGAAAAGAATAGAAACAATAGCGTGTCAATTTGCAGTAATTTGCCTCTTTGACTCAAAAGAACAGCGAGAGTAATATGTATCTCAATACAATTCGCCAAATTGCTTGCTTGTGCGTGTCTTTGTGTCCAAAGCACAACCACAGTTTTCGTCTTCGAAATGCCATGAAACTTCGTCTAGACAGTATTGGGTTTAATAGGGGTACCTATCAATACAAAATTAGCATCTTACATCCATTGGTTCTGGGATTATTTTGGGGAAGAAGGTCATGGAATTTCGAAAAGGTACCCACGAGGTCCGGAAAAATGAATAATGTAAAACGACAGATTTACCCCCCAATGGCCGCTGGGAACATGAACAATACATTTAATATGTTATACCTTGTATATATGTCCCCACTGAAGTGCCACTGTTTTTGGTCGATAGGTCATGGCCTGGGTGAATTTTCCCAACCACTCATAGTGATAGATCAAAGGAGTATCAACAGTGACGTAATACCGACAATCGATGCCATTGTGAACGGTATATATTTCGAGTGCAAAATCATTTTCAAGACAACTAAAGACTAACATTGCTACATACAGTTAATGTTGAAACCAGTACACTATTCTTTGTGACTCCAGTCAACTTCAATGTGTCTTGGTTTGCATAAAATTATTTTGATATAAATCATAACAATTTGTTTGTTTGTTTGATAGTTTGCCATTTAATAACACTCTAATTTTGTAATATAAACACATTTTCTTGTGATGTATAGGAGATAGGTGTAACATGGATAAGGAAATGGATTTCTGTTATAAATGTGTAATCTGTGTTAGGGAGCGTTCCCAATTATGGTTTTTGCTTCGTTCGTTTAAATTACCGAAAAAAAACCAAGTCGTTCTACACCCATCGTTTTGATTTTCGTAGAAAACCATTGAAAAAACCATTCAACGCATTGGTTCGTTCGCCAGTGAACGAAGTCGTTCGTTTTACAGAAAACCATTGCGTTTTTTCCTTCTTTGTTTGCCATCGTTCGATCGTTCGCTGGAAAACGATGGCGCAATAATACAATCACGTGATGTTCGCATTATCCAGCCTGATAACACAATCTCCGTGGGCACGGAGAAAAGAATCCGTTAATTCAAAGCAGAATTCTCTGACGTTTGGATAGGCAGTAAATTAATTTTACGTGTAACTAGATGTTGAAGTTCAGCTACATAATTAGACGACAGAAGTAATTAATGCACGTTTTCCCCCCGACTTGAGTAGACACCCTCGCGTCAAACCCTGCATGGTTATTCGGTTCGTTCTGAAGGCTATCTCCTTGCCAATCCTCGACCGCATTATTCATTGTTATCTGAATTTGTATTATATCTAGTCTATTATATTGATGGCTATATGTACGTGTAGTAAACAAACGCCAGCCCCGAATTCCACAAGCACCGCGATATCATTTATTGAATATCAATCTTTCCATGGTAATTCATAAGCTCCGTAATTCCTTCAACGCCCCATCCCAAAAAGAAATCTTCATTTTTTTCATTTTTAAAATTTATTTCTTTCTCGATTAACAATTTGTAAATATAAGTTTTAGCAAGAACAATGATTTTTTTTGACATATGACAAATAATTAAAAGCAGCATTGTGTTAGCTTTCAAATGTCTGAATCTTTATTGATGCGTGTTCATTGTGATTAATACTTTTAACTATATTTAAGGGTGCAGATTTGGGTCAAGTTTGTTTAATGCTACCGTAACTTTAACCAAATGTGATATATTTTATGTGTTGCATGTAACAGCGGTCTTATTTGAATTCTAGAAGTAAATACGTTCAGAATGGCGCGTGAATTATAAGGCCCCAGAAGGTCGGTTGGATCTAAGCATATACACAGTTACCGGAACCAATTTTCCAAAAATAACTTCCGAATCCGAAGTAAATTAAAATAAGAAATTTCTTACAAGGATTAATTGTATGTAATGTTCAATTGTGTTGTTTTAACATAGAAATAGCAGCTTATAATTACAAAAATATCAACAGATTTAAATAAATACATGTAATATTTATATATATGTTTCAATGCACAGCAGTCTTAGCCCATGTATATCCTAACCTGACATCACAAGTATAACCCAAGGCACCCACGAGAACGCTAAATCATCAGTGATGTATTCATTGTATTTTGTTGTCTTTGTTTGATATTGTCTGTGATGTTTTCACATTGTTTTTATGTTTCCTGTATGATGTTTCTTTTAATGTCCTATTGTTTTAGTGTCTTAATTGTTCTGTCTTAATGTACTCATGTTATATTTGTTTTAATGTATGTCTTAATGTATATGCATTTTAGTCCTATGGACAAAACTGAGCAATAAATCTATCTATCTGTAAATTAATATATTCTTTGTGACACTTATCATCTGATAGCAAGCTGTGGGATATAATATCCAAAAGTTCTTCAACCGTAGTAAGCTCTAATCCGGACCGTATATAATACCATGTATAGTAGGCTCCATGATAATACCGAAGCCATTTTGATAATAACGTCCCAGTGTTGAGAATTGTCGTAGCTAAAATTCTATCATTTTCTGAATTGCTATTCAATAAATAAAAACAACGGCAATATACGGACTGTAACGGAGACCGTGAATCGAAATTTCTGTTGATCTGAGGTTAAATAAACACATTTGAGTTGTAGACGGTATCGAGGAGACCACCGTTGTGTGTCCAGGTGTGAAGTGTGGCCGCGAACATCACAAGAATGCTTTGCTGCCAGACACGTAATGGCGTCAAGAAACTTTCAAAACAAAACAAAATGTAGAAATTGTACGCACGATGAAAGGAACACGTGGAGAGAGACACACGGGTATATTGCAATAAAAGGACATACTATTTCTAACCTGCTCAATTAATTGTTTTTCGTCGCACAAGTCGTATCTATCACAGTATCCTACCACATGATCGTTTATCGTCGCATTGTACTTTCCTGCTAATCCTGATAAGTAGTGGTTCGATTTTTGTGACCGACTGTTTGTTTACAAGGAAGGAATTTACCGCCCAGCATGGCAAGCTAGTCAGGTGAGTAATTATTTTCTATGGAACCGTTATGTGTGGTCTATGGAAGTCCGATGTGGTGAGGGCGGGGTTTTATGGTCATCAGGGTCAGTGTTGGTTGACGGAGGAGTGGGGGGGGAGGGGGAGGTTAGGTCGCCCAACCAGTAATCTCATCCCAGTTTCCGCCTGATTCCGCCCAATATGGGTGAATGACGTCATAAATCCTCACCCCAATTAGGCTGAATTAATCGTAACCCAAAGTGATCATTTTTTTTACAATGATAAATATCTCAAATTATGAACTGACCACTTTTGGCACTAAAGTAGGGAACATGTTTTCTCCGATACCATAAAATTTATGACGTACATTTGCTTATGAATTTTGCAGGAAAGTGGAATATGTTGTTGTCTCACAAAAAATGATAAATCCGGTTGACACAACTTTCCCGGGCACCCCAATTACAGACCGATACAGACCTATACTGATAAAGGACAGACCGATACTAAAAACATACAGACCGATACCGTATCATAGATTACGACTTCTACATGTAGAATACATAATTGGTACTTTGTGGGATTTTCTCATAAAAAAAATTGTTTATAGTGCAAAACGGTATTGCAATTAGTTGCGCTCGTTACGTTAGGAAGCGCGTCGCACGGTCGATTCAATCGACCGCCAGACTCGCCCAGGGCACCGACCGGACTCGCCCGGCATTAGTATATAAAAAGCAAATTGTGGTGAGTAATTGACCATAAACACACCTACAGAATTACGGTGCTCGGTCTGACTCGACACTGTCTGCAGCTCTAAATTCTCGTGCAATATTACACAAACTTGATATTATCCTGAGCATAATGAGCACGAATAAATTTGAAAGCAGACAAGTGTGTCGAGTTACCCTCATCCAACGTATCAATTCGCAATGTTCATATCTTTGATTTCTTCAACATTTCTTTCAAATTCTTTCCCCTTCTGTATGCAATTACTGGATTTTCTCAGACTTTTGTTGTGCGTGACTCGGAAGATTTGATAAAATGCCAATATTTCAACAGGATTTTCCTTATATATTTGATCGCTGGATGGTAGGTGGTGATGAAACGGGTGGGTCTTTTCTTTATGTTTTTACTTTCTTTTTTTCTTCCCGTTAGGATCTCTGTTCTATTTGGGAACAATCCTTCGTCAGTTTGAATTATTTCCTTACTGTTATAGCCGCGCTTTGTCAGCTTTTCTCTGAAATCAGTCAGTTTATGACGGAAGTCTGCGTGGTTTTTGCAATTGCAAAAAGATTTCGCTCACGTTCATACCTTCATATCCACAACAACAACAACAACAACAAGTTATCATCGGTGAAGTACCTTTTCCGTCATATTCAAGATACTTTTCCGTGGAATAGTAGAATCACCCCTATTTCCGGACCTGCACACAGGGGCTTGTACACGTCATTCCCCCCTCCCCGCCCACTATGGTCTCCTCTTCAGTCAGACTGCGGGCAGGTCATACAACATCAGTTTAACCATGGAGTTAAATATATTACTTGCATAGGCCAGATAGACAAATTTTGCCGGAAAATTCAAGCCACGCTTATTTGAACTCTTATATCATTTAGTATGTATCGCAAAATACATGACATGATGGCATTTCAAATGATTAATAACTTTAAAACGAAAATGTTTATTTCAAGAATAACACTAAATTGTGTTGACATGGAAATTTAGGCATTCTTCACAAAAGCGCTGCGTATGTTTTTAAATAAAAAATAATATCAATCATTCAACATTACAAGAAATTTTTTGTGTCTTATTCCTGAAAAAATGTGAGATGTGAATCTTGGCTGGGCGTCGAAAGCAAATTGAATAGTGGTACGGCCTCACGAGGCCAGGGGGGGGGGACTACTATCATAGCACTTCAAGGGAGTGTCGAGGGGACGCCTGGGTCCCAGAAGCTCCTAGGGTCTAGATCCCCAGGGAAGCGTTCAGAGCGATTTCCGGTGAATAAAATCACTCTACAATGAAGAGTATTTTTAGTTATTTTCTAATCCTTTTACCATGAAAACGCAATCGATAGGGGCTTTCTGCGATTCTGGATTAGAAAATAATAGAGTAAAGTTAAAGCTAGACATATTCGTGGCCGATATAATTATTATGGGCAGTGGTGTTAATAAATTCATTGTACAAGTAGCGCAATCTAAATTCATAATTCAAATGTAGAGATACCGCTAGCTATACTTCTGCGATAATATTATCAGATGGCGCTCGTAGTTTTTCACAACGGGTAGTAAATGCAAACATTGACTTATTTCGTGGACAAGGACGCAAAAAGAAGCAGAAGAAAAAGAAAAAACCCAACACTGAATAGTTCATGATAGATTATATTTATAAATTCTCGTCAGAATTCACACACACCGTGGTCAGTTTAATACGGTGCCGGGTATATACCGGTAGGCCTGTTATCGACGGCTTAACAGCCTACACGTTTGAGCTACCATCATTCGAGCAGTGTGTGGGCGTGTCTTAGTGTGACGTCACTCAGGCGGAACTACTTTTAATCGTTTTTTCTGCAGCAAGTCACAGCCTTGGAAACTCTATAGAAAACCATCGAACGAACGCAATGGTTTTTTCGTCGTTCGTTTTTTCAATGGTTTTTTTGAAAAAAACGAACCAACGATACACCCATCGTTCGTGGCATGGTTTAAACGAAATGGTTTAAACCATGAAAACACGAACGTTAAATGGGAACGCTCCCTAAGAACAAACGATTGATTTGTAATTTTGTTTACAGAATTTCGATTCTGAGCGAAAAAGATCGAAAAAGGGACACTGAAAAACACCAAGATATAATCTAAATTTCAGGAATTTCAAGATTTCTAGAAACTGTACTATTGTCGGTTGTTATAATGCAAGAGAAATGAGCAAAGTTAGTCTGAAAGTGGATGTACATGTACGGAGCATCCTTCGCCTTCGTTTTGTAGTATTTTATTTTTTTTTATTTTTTTGCAGGTGTCATCATTGGGTACTGGAAGCGAAGACCAATATCTTTGACACTTTGGCATGAGCTATGAAACATACTTAAGTTTTTATAATTAGGAACGAATGCTAATTCTGTTCTGTTTACTGGGCTAGTTTGAGATATCTCTTTTAAGATACCATGCTCGAAAATAGTAAGATGGTACAATACTTAATACTGAAGGGATCCGGTCAGCGCAGTAATGTTGAAACTTCGAAAGTGCCTGAATCCTGATTATCTCCCTTGGATCGAAACATGCAGTAGTCTACAGTTGTCGATTTGTGACGTTGAGTCACAAGAGTGACGTCCCTTCATGTAGCCGACCCGCCGGCAGACGAAAGGGTGGAGCAGTTCACTTGCTACTGCATGGACTAAAGAAAACTGATTTAAAATTTGAAGAAATACGTTTTAATTCCGAATTATTTGAACTCCTTGATATGGAAGGTGAAGGTATGGATATTCTCTATAGTCAATATATAGAATATGCCCCACCGTTTGATCTGCCGGTTCTTGTGATGCAACGTCACAGCTCGAGAATACCGTATTAATTTGAAGCGTAAATTGGATTTTCGAATCGGACCAAAAAAGGTATCTTGCACTACTAGGCCCCATGCGGGACCTGTGTACTAAATTTCAGAAAGATCCATGAAATATTTCCTGAGAATTCACGATAACAATGTTTTAAGGGGAAATTCAAGATGGCCGCCTTGTGGCCATATTGGATTTTCGATTCGGACCGAAAAAGGTATATTGCACAACTAGACCCTAAGGGGAACCTGTGTACCAAATTTAAGAAAGATCCATGCAGTACTTCCTGAGAAATCACGATAACAAATTTGCATGGGAAAATCCAAGATGGCCGCCTGTTGGCCATATTGGATTTTAGAATCGGACCAGAAAAGGTATGTGGCACAACTAGACGACAAGGAGAACCTGTGTACCAAATTTAACAAAGATCCATGCAGTAGTTCCTGAGAAATCGCATTAGAGTTTCATGGGAAAATCCAAGATGGCCGCCTGATGGATATATTGGATTTTGGAATCGGACCAGAAAAGGTATCTTGCACAACTGGACCACAAGGGGAGCCTGTGTATCAAATTTGAGAAAGATCCAGGCAGTACTTCCTGAGAAATCACGATAACAAAATTTCATGGGGAAGTCTAAGATGGCCGCCTGTTGACCATATTGGATTTTTGATTCGGACCGAAAAAGACATCTTGCATATCGAGACCCTAAGTGGAGCCTGTGTACCAAATTTGAGAAAGATCCATGCAGTACTCCCTGAGAAATGACGATAAAGTTTCATGGGGAAATCCAATATGGCTCCCTTGTGGGTTATATTGGATTTTCGATTCGGACCGACAAAGATATCTTGTACAACTATGCCCTAAGGAGAACCTGTGTACCAAATTTGAGAAAAATCCCTGCAGTACTTCCTGAGAAATGACAACAAAGTTTCATGGGGAAATCAAAGATAGTTGCCTGGTGGCCATATTGGATTTTCGAATCGGACCAGAAAAGGTATCTTGCACAACTAGACCCCAAGGGGAACCTGTGTATCAAATTTGAGAAAGATCCATGCAGTACTTCCTGAGAAATCCCGATAACAAAATTTCATGGGGAAGTCTAAGATGGCCGCCTGGTCGCCATATTGGATTTTCAAATCGAACCAGAAAAGGTATCTTGCACAACTAGACCCCAAGGGGAACCTGTGCACCAAATTTGAGAAAGATCCATGCAGCAGTTGCAGAGAAATGGCGATAACAAGGTTTAATGAGGAAATCCAAGATGGCTGCCTGGTGGCCATATTGGGTTTTTCGAATCGGACTAGACCCCAAGAGGAACCTGTGTACCAAATTTGAGAAAAATCCATGCAGTGGTTCCTGAGAAATCGCGATAACAACGTTTCATGGGGAAATCCAAGATGGCTGCCTGGTGGCCATATTAGATTTTCGAATCGGACCAAAAAAGGTATCTGGTACAACTAGACCCCAAGGGGAACCTGTGTACCAAATTTGAGAAAGATCCATAAAGTAGTTCCTGAGAAACCGCGATAACAAGAATTGTGTACGGACGGACTGACGTACTGACGACGGACGAAAAGCGATTTGAACAGCCCACCATCTGATGATGGTGGGCTAATAAAATTGTTGCAGGGATCCTTTTGGACCATTGTTTGCCACACGAGCTACTCATACTTGAATCAAATCCTGCGGATTAACTTAAAAATCTGTTTCAATAATATGTAACTACTTGTGGAATTCACTGGTCAGTTTATGAAAAGATCTCTCTAAATCTGTCCCACAGGGATCAATATTTGACCTGTGCAGTTTAATATCTTTCTTAACGATTTTATGTTATTAAACACACTGGTCTACAACTATGCTGGCGGAAATATACTATATCATATACTCATGAAAAACCTAGACATTCTAATTAGACATTCTGAAAGAGGATAGTTGCAAACTAAGCAGTTGATTTACTGATAATAAAGTCAATCCTGATAAATAAAACTCAAGTTCCAAGCATTGGGAAGAAGACGCATAACAAAATCATAATGTTTAACTTGGGAGACACTAGACTCGACTGTTCTGAGGAAGTCAAATTACTAGGTGTGTCTATGGACCTCCAATTAAATTTTAACTCACACATTTTTCAAATCTGTGTAAGAAAACCTCCGGACAGCTGAATGTTTTATAAAGAATTGGTAAACAGCTAACCAAGCCAGCGAATTAGCTATATACTGGTAACTTTATATTTTATGGTCACCCTTGATCCGTAAAATACACGGCGACAGATAGTCGTCTCACATCAGTAGTAGTCCGGCGGGTATACCATTCGATACTTAATATGGAAGGAAATTATGACGAAAGGATGACGTCAGAAGGTCACAGTTAAAGGTTAGAGGTGATAGGTCGATGGTCGAACGGTTGACTTTCAAATTGAGCGAATCAGGGTCAAGGATTGATTGAAACCGCGTCCAATGAGAGCATAGGGTTTTCAAATTGGGTTGACGTTGCAACGGGGGATGAAACTTTATAGAGCTCGCAACAGTTGAAGTAAAGAATGTGTAAAAAATAGAAAAAAACGACATTTTGACATTTTGTCACTCGCGTATTTGGCATTAACGCGCTTCCGTAGTTTTTCACTCGTCAGCATGATATGCGTGTATTGGTTATATACAGTGGTCTATGTCTATGGCAGGATACGTACGCTTTGAGCATGGTGCTGGATCGAACGGCTTACACGAATTTTCAACGACAGCGGCTCATAACTTCAAGAATATGGGAAAAAATGAATTTCAACGGTATTTTTGATAACTCACTCTCGCGAATTTGTGATGTCCCGGCTTCCGTAGAATGAACCCCCTGGCTACAGACTCCTAAATAATTTACACGTACCGCAGTATTAACAGAATTGTACCTCGCTGATTCCCTAATTGAATTTAGCCTTTCATCTTTCGGCAGGAAGTAGTTTATTTCAAGCGCTACAATGTGACAAACTTCTTGTCAAACACTATCCGTCAAAATTTTGAGCTGTGCGCGCGTCTATACAAGAGGTCCCCATTTCGCTGTTTTCTCTGCCTGCTGAAAGCAGTGCTAAGGCCCCGCAAATAGTCCCCCGGCGAGGTATGTTACCGAGCAGTGAATCGAAATAAAATTTGCAGCTGAATAGAACAAATACCATACTTGCCATTAGTACCAACGGCTTCCCATTAATCGTTGCAACGAAGGCGGCAAAAAATAGAGAAAATTCTGGTCTTTGGCAGAGATTACGTTTTTTTTTATTTAGGAGCCTGTAGCCCCCTGGCTCTTCGCCCGCGCGAATATTTATCAGATTGAAGCACACAGAAATGAAAACGGTCTTACACTATGATAGTTCCGAAGGGATAATGAATCCGTTTGAGCTTCGATATACTTTTGAATGTGTCGTGGCATCATCTCATTGCCTTTTTTGGAGAAGAGAATGAATCATTTTAATGTTGAATGTCTCGGTCCCTATAAATTATAGAACTTCATAGATGCAAGGAGGCTACGAGGTAGGACCGCTTCGGAAAAGCGTCTGACCTCTTTTTTATTTCGGTAAATAAGACAATGACACATCGTATGGTCTGATATATACGACCTAAATCATAGTAAGTAGTAAACGCTGTATTAGGAAAAATGTGAGAAAGCTGTGACGTAGCTTCCGGTCCTTGTATACTTGAACGAATAACGGCAATTCTCTTCGAAAGACTGAAGACCATATGCTTTATTTCTTATAGAGTGATCCCGCTTTCGAATTTTCACAACGTCAGATTTCTTTATTTGGACATATTGACCGTAAGAGAGAACTGTTGTTACACGTGGCCTGTTCTTATTTCCCACGGTATAGTGGCGTGAGATTCATTGTACAGAGGATCCTTCGTCTTCGTTTTGTAGTATTTTTATTTTATTTATTTTTTTGCACGTGTCATCATTTGGTACTGGAAGCGAAGAAAAATCTCTTTGACACTTTGGCATACTTAAGATTTTATAATTTGGAACGAATGCTAATTCTGTTCTGTTTACTGGACTAGTTTGAGATATCTCTTAAGATACCATGCTCGAAAACAGTAAGATGGTATAATACTTAGTACTGAAGGCATCCGGTCCGCGCAGTAATGTTGAAACTTCGAATTTGAAAGTGTCTGAATCTTGATTATTTCCCATGGATCGAAACATGCAGTAGTTTACAGTTGTCGATTTGTGACATTGTGTCACAAGAGTGACGTCCCTCATGTAGCTGACCCACCGGCAGACGAAAGGGTGGGGACTAAATACATTTTAATTCCGAATTATTTGAACTCCTTGATATGGAAGGTGAAGATATGGATATTCTCTATAGTCAATATATTGAATATGCCCCACCGTTTGATCCACCAACTCTTGTGATGCAAGGTCACAACTCGGGAATGCCGTATTAACTGGATTTTCGAATCGGACCGATAAAGCTATCTTGCACAACTAGGCCCCATCTGGGACCTGTGTACCAAATTTCAGAAAGATCCATGAAATATTTTCTGAGAATTCAAGATAACAGTGTTTCAAGGGGAAATTCAAGATGGCCACCTGGCAACCATATTGGATTTTCGAATCTGACCAGAAAAGGTATCTTGCACAACTAGGCGACAAGGGGAACCTGTGTACCAAATCTGATAAAGATCTATGCAGTAGTTCCCGAGAAATCGCAATAACAAAGTTTCATGGGGAAATCCAAGATGGCCGTCTGATGGACATATTGGATTTAGGAATCGGACCAGAAAGGTATGTTGCACAACTGGACCACAAGGGCAACCTGTCTACCAAATTTAAGAAAGATCCAGGCAGTATTTCCTGAGAAATCACGATAACAAAGTTTCATGGGGAAATCAAAGATGGCCGCCTGGTGGCCATATTGGATTTTCAATTTGAACCGAAAAAGGTATCTTGCACAACTAGATCATAAGGTGAACCTGTGTACAAAATTTGAGAAAGATCCATGCAGTACTTCCTGGGAAATGACAATAACAAAGTTTCTTGGAGAAATCCAAGATGGCTGCCTGGTGGCCAAATTGGATTTTCGAATCGGACCAGAAAAGGCATCTTGCACAACTAGACCCCAAGGCGAACCTGTGTATCAAATTTGAGAAAGATCCATGCAGTAGTTCTTGAGAAATCGCGATAACAAGGTTTCATGGGGAAATCCAAGATGGCCGCCTTCTGGCCATATTGCATTTTCGATTGGGACCGGAAAAAGGTATCTTGCAAAACTAGACCCTAAGGAGAATCTGTGTACCAAATTTGAGAAAGATCCATGCAGTACTGAGAAATGGCGATAACTAAGTTTCATGTGGAAATCCAAGATGGCTGCCTGGTGGCCATATTGGATTTTCGAATCGGACAGAAAGGGTATCTTGCTCAACTAGACCCCATGTGGCACCTGTGTACCAAATTTGAGAAAGATACATGCAGTAGTTCCTGAGAAATCGCGGTAACAATGTTTCATGGGGAAATCCAAGATGGCTGCCTGGTGGCCATATTGGATTTTCGAATCGGACCAGAAAGGTTTCTTGCACAACTAGACCCCAAGGGGAACCTGTGTACCAAATTTGAGAAAGATCCATGCAGTAGTTCCTGAGAAATCGCGATAACAAGGTTTCATGGGGGAAATCCAAGATGGCTGCCTGGTGGCCATATTAGATTTTCGAATCGGACCAGAAAAGGTTTCTTGCACAACTAGACCCCAAGGGGAACCTGTGTACCAAATTTGAAAAAGATCCATGCAGTAGTTCCTGAGAAATCGCGGTAACAAGCTTTTATGGGGAAATCCAAGATGGCTGCCTGGTGGCCATATTGGATTTTCGAATCGGACCAGAAAAGGTTTCTTGCACAACTAGACCCCAAGGGGAACCTGTGTACCAAATTTGAAAAAGATCCATGCAGTAGTTCCTGAGAAATTGCGGTAACAAGGTTTCATGGGGAAATCCAAGATGGCTGCCTGGTGGCCATATTGGATTTTCGAATCGGACCAGAAAAGGTTTCTTGCACAAGTAGATCCCAAGGAGAACCTGTGTGTAGTAGTCATTAGCCCGTATAATAAGTCAACAGACGACCACTGAGTTCGAGGTTGCACATCATTCCCCTTTATTGCAGTCACAAGTGCCAAGAAAAAACCCTGAATAAACAATATAAATAGAGTATAAGAATCTAATACAGCAAACATATGCATGTTCATAGGATATCTGAAAACATGTATCTCGGCGTGATATGTATATAAATATAGTCTGATAGAATACGCCAAATATCACATTGGAGAGATAAGATATCAATACCATTCAATTAATCAGTGGGGATAAATTCAATATGTATTAAGTTCTAAGCTTAGTATGTAAAAACTGCGTATGGCTTAACAAGTCTGACGTACACTATTTGAATAAGAGCGCACTCTATTCTGATAGAGTACAGGTGGATGAAGTTACGTTACACAAAGGATAACAACACTTACCCTGTCGGTGGGACAGGGGCAAACCAGAAACGGGACACGCCCTATTTAGTGGTACTTTCTCGTAAATGGAAACTATAGGCACCTGTACGAAATAATAAATGTGCTTAGCTGTTGTCAAAACACATAACAAATATTTCACAATATTTCCCAAACGATGTATTGGAGAAAATAAACATGTGTTTCATGTAACCCGACATGAACTTACAAACTGAGCTTTAAACAAAAGCTCGGGTCACATGAATTACTTACTGTAAATTACTATTAACACTTCGACAAATCAGTAGAAGCTGGACATAACTTGACAATAAACAAATGTACTTTCCTACTGAAAAGGACAACAAATTATATACAAACTATGTATTTTCAGGCAGAAAATAAGGACGACAGAAAATGAGTACTATAAAATATAAACAAAATAATATATTTACAATCACTAACCTGTACGTTGCAGAACAGACTTTACGCCACAATTTAGAAATATAGATCTTCTCGACGCAGTGAAATATCGACAAGTCGTTTAGTAGAGAGAAAATCCCGGGCGACTAATGCACCTCGGATTTAAACCGGCAATTTCCAATAAACCAATCAAAGCTCTCAAAACGGAACACGTGTCCAACGTCTAGCGAATGGCCTTCGAGCTTAAAATCACATGATAACAGGACCAATGAAATTAAGTTAACAACCATACTGCGCAACGTGACACATCACGCAGTATAGAATAATAATCCCTGCCATATATAAAAATGGACTGTCACACACTTCCCCCCATGGTGAAATGACTTCCATGTCATTTGCTGCCATCAGTGGGACTTGTTCGCAAGATAAATAGCATGGTTCTGCAGACTTCATCTTTCATTTCCTTAGAAATGTCTGAATCTGCCAGAGACCGCAATACATTTATACTGTCAAGCTGGGACATCACATATTCCCCGGAAGTCATCCAAGCGGGTTTCACAGAAATACGGGTCGTTCGTCTCGGTACCGGCGTAGGACGTTCCAGGACATCCGCTTCGGCAGCATCTACTGGAGCGCATGCAGCTCCATTCCCCGAAACAGTGCCTGTGTCAACGGTTTGCTCGACATCATGGCCTCTAACCACGTCCGAACCATCAACCTGTACGCCATCTGTACGTTGCTGTTTATTCGAAGAGTCGTCATCTGCATTTTGGACATCGCTTTCACTATCCTGAGCATCCGATCCGCAGGATACCACGGACTCCACATCCACAACATCAAAATCCGACTCATCGGAGTCAGATTCTTCTTCGCTGCTCTCAGCATCTCTAGCCTGCGAACGAGTCCTTGGGCCGGCCCTCCTTTCAGAATCAGCGAGTCCCTCGCTAGATCCGACACCCTTCGTACACGGCGACGCGTCCTCTGTGATAATACCAACGGGTAAGAGAAGATTTCTGTGAAGCACTCACTTCCTCCATTCACCGTTTTCTTTCTGTACCTCGTAAACCGGTATTCCCTTGCTTGGTTGACGAAGAACAACGTACACGTCATCCTCCCAACGGTCCGAAATTTTATGTTTCCCATCAAACGCTTTAACTTTAACGAGAACTCGGTCACCAACTTGGACAACAGCTCCCCGAGACCTCTGATCATAACCGCGTTTCTGCAATTTCTGGGCCTTCTTGGATGCCTCAGACGCCATCTGATATGAGTGCTTAAGCCTGTCTCGAAGGTCCTCGACGTATTTAGTAAGGGAAGTCGAAGCCAGTCCCCTGTTCAAACCGAAGGCTATGTCGACGGGAAGCCTCGGAGAATGACCAAACATAAGAAAAAACGGTGACTGTGCTGTACTCTCGTGCTTGGTGCAATTATACGTGTGTACCAATGGAGACACAAACGCTTTCCAGTTGCTCTTCTGTTCCGCCTGCAAGGTTCCGAGCATATCCAGCAGGGTTCTGTTAAAGCTTTCACACATCCCGTTACCCATCGGATGGTATGGCGTGGTACGGGATTTCTGTATTCCTAGGATAGAACAGAGTTCCTTAAGAAGGTTACCCACGAAGTTAGCTCCTTGGTCGGAATGCAGTCGGAGTGGTATGCCGTAATGAACAATAAAGTTGTTAACCAGAGCCTCGGCGGTAGTTTTAGCGGTCATATTCCTGGTTGGAATCGCCTGAGCGTATCTAGTGAAGTGATCCGTAATCACCAAGATATGTTGAAATCCACCTTTTGACTGTTCCAATGTCAGGAAGTCCATACACACGAGCTCCAACGGTTGTGATGTTGTTATACTCACAAGCGGTGCCCTTGGACCCAGGTGACACTTCCGCTTAAGGCATCGGCCACATCTCTGTACCCATTGAGTAACATCTTTGGTCATGCCTGGCCAGAAGAATCGTTCCTTTACGAGCGCAAGCGTTCGGTCACGACCGGGGTGGCCGGTTTCGTTGTGAACCCCTCTTAAGGCTCGATCAACATGGGTCCTTGGTAGAACAAGCTGGCTTTGCATATCGCCTGCGACTTCCGACCTGCGATAGAGAACGCCGTCTATTAGCTCCAACTTGTCGAAAGACCGCAAGAATGCACTGTTCTCCCAGCCTATAGAGGGTTCATCACGAGTAGGCTCCTTGTTGTCTTTGACGAAACTCACCCAGGCACCCAACAGAGGGTCATTCATTTGTTCACGGCACCAATCCGCTGCCGTCATACCCTGTAACACTACATCGGAGGGCTCATCAAAGACTTCTAGGACTTCTTCGGAACAACACAACGTCTCCACCCAAGGTTGTGAGACTGTCGTTTTACACAACGCTCTGACAGTTTCGGTCGATATGCGTCCTTCATCGGGTGACTGATCCGTCCGTGGCAACCTGGACAAAGCGTCGGCATCTGCATTCCTCTTTCCAGGCCTGTACTCTATGTCGAAGTTAAAACAGCCGAGAGAAGCCAGCCACCTGTGACCTGTTGCGTCGAGGTTTGCTGTAGTCAAGACGTAAGTAAGAGGATTGTTGTCTGTCTTAACTGTAAAGTAGTTGCCGTACAGGTAGTCTCGAAACTTCTCACTGATCGACCACTTGAGAGCGAGAAATTCGAGCTTGTGAGCAGAATAATTTCTCTCAGACTTCATCAAACCGCGACTTGCATAGCCGATAACGCGCAAGCAGCCATCCTGTTCTTGATACAACACTGCACCTAAGCCCTTGCCACTAGCATCGGTGTGGAGCTCAAACGGTTTCCTGTAGTCGGCAAACCCCAAGATCGGCGGAGACGACAAGTTTCGCTTAAGTTGCTGAAATGACTCCTCCTGCTGCTGTTCCCAAATCCACGGGTTTCTAGGCTTAGTTCTAGATTGCTTACTGCGTTTGGTTGATGTCGTCGGTATAAGATCAGTCAGTGGCCTGGCGATCTGTGCGAAATTTTTGATGAATTTCCTATAGTATCCCGCGAATCCTAAGAAACGACGAACATCCTCGGGTGAACTTGGTACTGGCCAATTTACGACCTTGTCAATCTTTTCCGGGTCAGCCTCGATTCCGCTAGCGGAGACAATATGTCCGACGTAACGAACCTTTTCCATGAAGAAAGAACATTTCTTCGGCGCTAACATCAGTCCGGCTTCGTCCAACCTCTCCATGACCTTTTCCACACGTTCAAAATGTTCTTCAAAGGTTCTCGAGAAAATGAGCAGATCATCAATGTAAACGACGCAGATGTTCAGATTAAGGCCATCCAACGCGGTTTCCATAAGACGCTGGTAAGTTGCAGGCGCGTTCGCCAGACCGAATGGCATACGGTTGTACTCATAGAAACCGAGTGGACCGACAGTGAAAGCGGTACGTTGTTTATGATCTTCAAGTATCTCAACTTGGTGATATCCACTTTTCAAGTCCAATATACTGAAATACTTACATCCGGCGACACATTCCAGAAGTTCCTCTACCCTCGGAAGCGCGTAGGAATCTTTTATCGTCCTTTTATTCAGCTGACGGTAATCTACGCACATGTGAAGCGATCCATCCTTCTTGCGCACCAGAACAATGTTCGACGCCCATGGCGAGTGCGAGGGACGAATTACACCACAGCTTAAAAGCTGTCGCAGATGGCTACGAACCTCTTCATACATTGACGGTGGGATTCGACGATGGCGTTGCTTGAAGGGAACTTCCTTACTCAATTCAATATTGTGCTGAACGATGTCAGTGCGCCCTAGGTCAAGGTCATCTGTTGAGAAAATATCGCGATGTTTATCAAATCAAGTCCACGCTGGAGTTCAACTGGAGAAAGATTACCTTTGGACACTTGGATCTTTTGCAGTACATCATCAGAAGCTCTATCCAGCGACGGAAAGTCTTCTATGAACACTGGCTGCAGTTCGCACAGGACAGCTTTTGGCGACACCACCATGGTTCTAGTGGTGATGTTCGATAAGCACACATCAACCAGTCCAGTATGGTCGTAGCTGTATGTCAAGACGGCTGGAGATATATCAAAGACTGAAACACAGCAGGGACAGAGTGATACGGCACCTTCTTATCGAGATATCCTGTGACCTTGACCTCAGTGTTGGCTGGAATGACTATGTTCCTATCTTCCGCACATTTGATCGTGGCGAGCCGGAAGTTGCTTCTCTGTAGCTCTTTTTCACGAAGTCGCAAACTTCGGAATGTCAGATACCAAGGTGTAAACATTTTCGCTTGCTGCAGAAAACGTTCTCCATGTAGTTCATGGCATATTTCCATATATTGATTGAGGACATTGGTGCCTAAGAGGACTGGAACTCTTATGAGCATACTTACTGTCTGGAACTACCAACAACAAACAGTTCTGTGCCCCAACGGGGAGTCCTTTGACGTCTACAACAGCTTCAATGTAACCACAGTAAGGTAAGAACTGACCATCTGCGCATTCAATGTTCAGTATGGATTCGAGTTTGTTGATCGGCAGATGAGACAGATGATCATTATAAAAACTCTCGCAAACAGTTGAAATGGTGGCTCCAGTATCTAAAAGCGCTGTTGTTTCTACGCCTCCAATAAAGATTCCACTCTCGTTCGCTTTGCCAACTAAACCATCTGGAACAACTGCAGCCTTGACCTGTGGACTTTTTTTGGAGCATTGTGCACGAAAACCTATGGGATGCTCCTCCCCATAGGTTAGTTCCCATTTAAATGACTCCCGCCATCAAGTTTTACACGGCACCCGATTTCAAGATGGCCGCGTTTCCGGCATCTGTAGCATACAGGTTCCTCATCCGGGGCATTCCGTGACCTTTGATATCCACGACCTCTTCCGTGACCTCTACGGCGACCTCTGCCATTATAACCTCGTCCTGGACCATACCGGAAGTCAGACCCTCCGGTCGGCCAGGGATTCTGTTGGGGATATTGGAGAAAACTGTTATCCATCTGTGGATTTTGAGACGGGAAATGTGACGAAGAAGTTGCTGACTGGGGCGATGATTGCCCAACGGAGTTGCTCTGCTGTTTCTTCAGGGACTCAACTTTGTTAGCAAGTCTATGTACCATGCCACGCAGTTCTTTCACACCAGTATCTGTCTCCACGGACGCCATCTTGGAAGAAACTGTGGTCTTTTTACCAGTAGAAGTCGATTTTCTGAGGTTCTGTTCGAATTCAATCTGTCTAAGAGAAACTCGAAGTAAGTCAAAGTCGTTGATAGTATCAAATTTATGGCCAGAAATATCTTTAAGCGATTTCTTCAGCCCCGTCCAAAACATGGACCTCAGCATTTCATTCATCTGCGTCCTCGGGACCTGACCTCTGTCAGCGGCCTTGACTAGAATATCCTCAAGTCTACATCCCCAGGATGAGACATCTTCGTCATCCTCTTGTCGTGCGCTGTAAAATTTTGCTAAAAGCGATACTTTACGCTCAACGACGCCGTAAATGCTGTTCAACTTATCGACGATCTCAGTGATATCTACTCTTGGGCCCATGCGCATAACCACTCTACCGGCTTCCCCTCTCAACGACTGTCGAATGGCATGTGACAATGCCGGATTGGAGTAGGCGCCATCTTGGAGTAAGCACGTGACATCGTACTTCCATAAGTCATAAGTTGTCATTTCGACGTCTTATGATCACCAGAAAATGTGGAAAGACGAGGAAGATGGAATGTACCAGCTCGAAGTTTCGCGGATGACTCCTCATGGGTGGGTGCTTCTTGTGTAGAAAGATACTCCCTAATCCAGGCGGTGAAATCCTCTGGTGTATCTGCTTTTGGTTTCACTTTCATTTTACGCAGTGTCTCGCGGAGTTGGCGCATATCCGCTTCCGTAGGCTCTCCCGTGGGCTCCATGGCTATAGAACACGAGATATCGGGTGAATGTAAGTAAAAATGAAACGCGATTACACAGGGCACCAAATGCACGGAAACTGCACGAAACGGGACACGCCCTATTCAGTGGTACATTCTCGTAAATAGAAACTATAGGCACCTGTACGTTGCGGAACAGACTTTATGCCACAAATCCGAAATATAGATCTTATCGACACAGTGAAATATCGACAAGTCTTTTTGTCGAGAGAAAATCCCGGACGACTAATGCACCTCGGATTTAAACCGGCAAGTTCCAATAACCCAATCAAAGCTCTCAAAACGGAACACGTGTCCACCGTCTAGCGAATGGCCTCGAGCTAAAAATCACATGATAACAGGACCAATGAAATTAAGTTAACAACCATACTGCGCAACGTGACACATCACGCAGTATAGAATAATAATCCCTGCCATATATAAAAATGGACTGTCACAAAAGGTCAAGGTCACAGTCCCCCAAAACTGAATCAAGTTCAGCTGACTAAATGTGTTAGCTAGGTTGGAATATTCAGAGTTTTCTTCCCTACATATATATGGCATTTGTCCTGTGGAGTTATCTCCCATGTTTGAAACAGCTACAGTTAAACCTTTGTGAAATAAAAACTATACATTGGCTAATTTAACGGGGAGAGGGGTCCTTTATGAACTTCATATCCGTTTATTAACTCATGAAACAGTAGCCTTTCGAGCATCAGTGAGATTGACCCATCGTTTCAGGTCACCAGGTAAAACTCACCATTATTCATCTGAAAAATGACTTTGCATTGGAGCACCAAACTTGCATAACACATGGATGGAATGATATTGCAGTAGCCTGGGCCATCGCAAAATGAGATTAACCTATTTTTGGGGGTCACTGGGTTAGTTTCATCACCAGTTAGTTTTCAGCTGCTGTACCATAAATCAAGAATGATAAAGCCTATAGGCTTACAGAACTTGCACTGCACACATATGTGGTCCTGGGAATCAGCCAAAATAGAATCAATTGGAGTATTGTCATCATGCACATAGCGGGTGGTTGGGTGGGTTCAGGTTCCTGTTGCTTCAATGCATTTTGCTGAGAAGCAACAGGAACCTGATATGTGATGTCTAACACTGTAATATCACTTGTCATTATTGCACCATGTAAGCGTCCTGTCTGTGTCTTGTGCGCTGTCCTCAGTGTTTTATAGGGTGGATGGAGGGTGTCTGGTTCTATGCTGCTTCAAAGATTTCTTCTTTGAAGTAGCAGGAACACAACTGGGCTGGGTGGTGCTTAGTTGGTTCGTCGTGATATAGCTGAAATATTGTTGAAAGCGATGTTAAATTCTATTCACTCACTCACTCATCATGCATATAAGTATGTACAATATATCCATGTCTGTTTTGTCGTTACATGTATCAGTATCACCATATGTCAACAACACCCAACTTAAATCACATAGGTATATGTGATGAGGCATTGACCCATATTCTCTGGATGCATGCTAGGTTACTGTTGGGCTGTCAATTTGTCACCAATTATTTGCTGCCGTCAAGTGTGTCTTTGTTAACCAGGGCCATTTTTAATTACCTCCAAGGCAGAGGAGTTCACAGTGCTTCACAGGGTTCATATTTGAGTTTCAACTGATATAAAAGCACCAACATAATGATGTATGAATTGCGTCAACACAAGTTACATGTAATTGAAGGGTAACTGATAACTCTGGTAATCTCGTCAATGTTGGATATTCTCATTGACAGATGATGAAGACAGTGATAACAGTCGAGCCACGGTCAGTTACAAGGATAGGAGGAGGGAGGCCCACACACAGGCCGAGCAGAAACGTCGTGATGCCATCAAGGTAAAGTACATGTACCGGTACATGAAGTTATCATGTTGTCTCAGTTTATGAGTATGCATATGTATGTACGTGCATAGGACAAGAAAAGATGTCCATTCCAATGACTGACATGAACTAAGTGGACACTATACCATGTACACTGAGCTGAGCTGACATGATGTTAAGTGAACACTATGCCATGTATACTGGGCTGAGCTGACATGATATTAGGTGAACACTTTGCCATGTATACTGGGCTGAGCTGACATGATATTAGGTGAACACTTTGCCATGTATACTGGGCTGAGCTGACATGATATTAGGTGAACACTTTGCCATGTATACTGGGCTGAGCTGACATGATGTTAAGTGAACACTATGCCATGTATAGTGGGCTGACATGATGTTAATTGAACACATTATACCATGTATACTGGGCTGACATGATGTTAATTGAACATTATGCGATGTATACTGGGCTGACATGATATTAATTGAACTCTATACCATGTACATGTATACTAAGCTGACATGATGTTAATTGAACACATTATACCATGTATACTGGGCTGACATGATGTTAATTGAACATTATGCCAGGTATACTGGGCTGACATGATGTTAATTGAACTCTATACCATGTACATGTATACTAAGCTGACATGATGTTAAGTGAACACTATGCCATATATACTGGGCTGACATGATATTAAGTGAACACTATACAATGTTCAAGTATACTGGGCTGACATGATATTAAGTGAACACTATACCATGTATACTGGGCTGACATGATGTTGAGCGAACACTCTATTATGTATAGTGAGCTGAAATGATGTTGCAGTACCATTTGACGAACTAGAGTAATTAGCCAATAAACACCCTACAATGTACTCAAATGTGTGAGCCCCGTACATGTAGGGCTTCCAGGGATTGACCTGGGATGTCGTCGTGCACACCGCCTGACCGCAGGTCATGGTAAGAATAGGCTTCAGCTCCTCAGATAGCTTGTTGTAAGAGGCGACTGAGGCACCCATAGGGTTCCCGGGTGTGAAAAGGAATAGGACCCCACCCGTGTGGTTCCCGGATGTGAACAAGAATAGGACCCAATGTCGTGATATGACTGAAATATAGTTGAAAGCGACATTAAATCATATTCACTCACTCAATCAAATGTGTGATTACTTCCTGTGTACCCAGTAGCCTTGGTTAAAAGCTCTTCGATTGTTATTTTGCTTTACATTATACATTGTTGTCTATTCACAGAAAGGCTATGATGAGTTGCAGAACATAGTGCCCACATGTCAACAGACAGACAGTCTGGGTTCTCAGAAAATGAGCAAGGCAACCATCTTACAGAGATGTGAGTCTATGGCAGCATGTATACATCTATATAATGTTTGTGATAAACGCAATTGATTAGTCTAGTGGAATCTGATCGATAGACATGATACATGTACATGCAGATAAACTTAGTTTACAAAACTGATCCTACTTGAGACAATCTCTCGGGCAATTATCCATCTTTCGACAAAATCCCCCATTTTCCTGCTATTGAATATGTCCAGTTTTCAGTGTATTTTCCAGCTATTGCACTATTTGCAGTTTTTGGTGTATATTCTGGCTACCAGTATTGGATTTATCCAGTTTTTGTGTGTATTTTCCAGCTATTGACTATCCAGTTTTTGTGTGTATTTTCCAGCTATTGACTATATCCAGTTTTTGGTGCAGCAGAAGAAGAAGCAAGAAGATGAATTAGATTCTCTAAGAAAAGAGGTTATGGCTCTCAAGATAATGAAAGCGTAAGTGAAATTTTACATTAATCACATACTCGTCGCTTGTTTGTTCTTACTACATGTTTACAGCAGGCAGTCTCTCTAGTCTACCCTTTATATATCAATGATCATGGAATCAAATCTCATTTGATTTTTGGTCATATTTAACTTCAATTTTTGTGTTTATATTCTGCAAGTCTTTCAACTTTTCCCATTTGGCTCTCAAATCCATTTTAAATTTCACTGCAATCATTTTTTTTTGCACAGTCTTTGAAGATAAATTCACTAGTTGGTGAATAGGCAAATTCCTTGTAGGATCATAAATGTCTTTTCTGCAAAGAGTATTATCAGCTCATTTTTCAATCAGATTTTCTTGTCGTAATTGCAAGTTCGGTCCACTCACATGTAGGCCTGCAGGTAGTGGCCTTCCCATTTTCCGCAACCAGAGAGCTTATTGACATGACCCTGTGGTGGAGTTCGAAAGTGCTCATGAATAATTAATTGCATATCATATCTATCCATTTGGCTCATAGCATGGGTATGGTCTGCATTAGCTATGTGTAAATGTGTGTAGAAATGAGGGAAATCCTCTAGGCTGGGATTCACTGTTGATTGGGCCTTTCGCATAAACTTGAGATTGTGGGTTTAAGTTTATTTTGGATTTCATCTTTTTGTGATATCAGACCTTCAGTATGAAATCCCCCCAGATCGTCAGATTTGTGTCAGAAAAACACAGATTGTCCTGGTTTTGGTGCTACATGTACAGGTGCCTAGAAATACCATAATGCACAGTGTATCAGGAAGTGGTCGCCATGTTGGTTCATATCCTTTGTTACACAACGAAATGCGATATGGAACACAGACAGGACAGAACTCACAATCTAGCGTTGACTATTACATTTTAATACACTGACTTGTCTGAAAAAGTAGGGTAGATTATAAGGACTATGGATCTTGTTTTGAATTACCTTTTCACTGAGTCCATGTGTTTTGAAAAACTAATCAGGAAGGGTAGCACATTTGACACTTTTATCATCGAGCCCGTAGCTTTAGCTGCGGAAAGCTCGATATAGGTGCCACAATGATGTCTGTCTGTCTGTCTATCTATCTGTCTGTCTATCTGTCTGTCTGTCTATCTGCAGGACCAAGTAAATGTTAAAGATTTGGACTTTAAATTTTTCCCTCGGGACCAAGTAAATGTTAAAGTTTGATCCTAAGGCCTGCCCGACCGCCGAACCCTCATATTTCAGATGCTTGCATCAGGCTACACATATTGAACCCATCCACTACCCTGGGGGAGCATGTCCCCACCCCTGGGACCCCAGGACCAAGTAAATGTTAAAGTTTTGGACTTCGAAACTTCCTGTCCACAGCTTCTCGGCTTCACCTACATGTATGTCTCCTAAACTAAGGCCAGCCCGACCCCCCGAACTCTCATCTATTCCAAATGCTTACATCGGGCTACACATATTGAACCCATCCACTACCCTCGAGAGCATGTCCCCACCCCTGGGACCCAGGACCGAGTAAATGTTAAAGTTTTGGACTTAGAAAATTCCTGTCCACAGCTTCTCGACTTCACCTACATGTATGTCCCCTAAACTAACGCCAGCCCGACCCCCCGAACTCTCATCTATTCCAAATGCTTACATCTGGTTACACTTTTTGAACCCATCCACTACCCTCGGGGAGCATGTCCCGACCCCTGGGGCATTGAGCCCCACCCTCTATCTTTTAAACTAAGCTTCGCCCGACCCCATACCCATATATAGTCTGTGAGCTTAGATCATGCTACACTTATTAAACCTAACCACTACCCTCGGGGAGCATGTCCCCACCCCTGAGGCACCAAGCCGCACTCTCTATCTCTTAAACTAAGCTTCGCCCGACCCCATACCCTGATATAGTCTGGGAGCTTAGATCATGCTACACTTATTCAACCTATCCACTACCCTCGGGGAGCATGTCCCCACCCCTGGGGCACCGAGCCCTACCCTTTATCTTCTAAACTAAGCTTCGCCCGACCTCATACTCTCGTATATTCGGAGAGATTAGATCATGCTACACTTATTCGACCCATCCATTACCCCAGGGAGCATATCCCCACCCCTGGGGTACTGAACCCCACCCTATATCTCTTAAACTAAGCTTCGCCTGACCCCATACCATCATGTATTCAAGGAGCTTACATCATCATACACTTATTCAACTCCTCCGCCATCTACACTTATTCAACCCATCCACTACTCCCGAGAGCATGTCCTCACCCCCGGGGGTATATAGCCACACCCTCTATCGCTCATATACGCTCATATATTCTGGGAGCTTACATCATTCTACACTTATTCAATGCATTGCCCGACCCCATACCCTCATATTTCAATTTCAAATTTTATATCTCTTATATGTGAAACTAACCTACTATTACATGTAGGTATGAGATGCAGTGTACATTGTATATACACAACAAATGACCTACAATATATACTTTATAGTAATTACTAATACATGTAGTTTGATGACATTATTTTGTTTCAGAAGTACAATATTAAATAACCCGGCGGGGAATCCCGCAGTACTGAACCTCTATCAGTTTTGAATTTCGTGTCGCCTTAAATGAAGGACGAAATTTCCTTCAATTTTGCCCTTAAATGAAGGACGAAATTTCCTTCAATTTTGCTATCAAATCATTCTATTCCACATCATATGATTTAGCTTAAAGCTTTTACATGAACCATATTTGTGTCCACACATTTAACTTAAATTAAAACTGAGTTTGTGGTGTCCCAGTTTTACCGGTGCACATTATTATGTAGCATTACACATGTATGATTGAAAACATTTGTCATTATATTCTTTTATTTGCATACAAATGTGAGGGTTCACTCACAAGGCTGGTGTCCCATTCCATACTGTAAATGATACCTCTACTCCAACTATTACATTGTTAATAGCTCTGTCAGAAAAGGGATTATATAATTCATGTATCATGACACAAAGTTACACGAAGAAGTTCCGTGGTCCAAATTGCACGGTCGATTGTTCCTAACTATACATGTACATATACGTAATGAGCTGTATATGCTTACTTTGAAAAAGAAATGTAATCTTTATTTCAAGTTTTATATTATAGTTCCTTTCAATCCAACCTCAACATCACTGATATAGAAACCATGTTTTTATGTATTGTCATTTCAAATATGTGCATTGCCAATGATGTGCAACCTCAAATGATGTGCCACTCTAAAGGGCTCGATCTTTTTGCGAAGCTGCATGTTGATTTTATTGACACATGAGCTTTCGTTGATATAGAATATATTTCCAACATGTATGTGACTATTTCAATATGTTGTATCTTGTCATTTTCAGGAATTACGAGCACATTGTGAAGGCTCACCAGAACACCCCCGTCCATGGTCAAAACCTCGTCTCAGACGAGTCTAAATTTCAGGTGGTAAGTAAGCGGGTTATTGTGAAGTATTGCTCAGCACCCGTTAGAATAATATACACATAGATCAGGTAGATTGATGCAATGCCCAGGATTCTTTGACATGATTGACTTAGTGTGTAACCATTGATGAAATATCTTAACCCCAGTGTATCGCTGATACCATGGTTTACAATGGACTAGAAAAACATAAATAGTCCCGGATTTGAACTAACAAAATGTTTCTTTCGTTAAATTTTACACAAACTTTCTGTTCTGAGTTCTGAAAACTATATAGGTTGGTTGGTTGTTTGAAGTTTAACGTCGCACCTAACCGTATTGGTCACACGGCGACGATGACCCAAACAAACATACCCTAGCAAAACCCTAACCCTAACAAAAACCTAACCAAAACTACAAAAAAATCGGACTTTTGGATTTTGAAAATTAGGCTCTACAGTCACTGATCACAATGGATCGTCAGAGAGCCTAATTTGAAAACTATATAGTGTAGTGTGATATTCACACTTGGAATATTGTTTCTAGTTTCAGCAGATCATGGATACCTTGTTCCAATCATTTAATGCATCCATATCAGTGGCTAACTTTGCTGAGCTCTCAGCCTGTGTCTTCAGCTGGCTGGAGGAATACTGCAAACCACAGGTAAACTCTCAACAATTAGCCACATTTCTTCTCCAGATTCAAAGCATTTGAGCACATATATTTGGGGCCCATACACCTCGTCTTTGATGCCACTATATCATCAAATTGTAAAATTACCACATTTTTGTACATTGTGAAGTAATTTGGACTAATTAATAGCTGTCTACATGAGTAATGATTTACAATATGAATATAAGCGTTTTAGTGTACTACATGTACTTCTCTGATTTCATGATGGGAAGGACTTTATGTATCTTCATCTGGTTCAAATCAGTGGAGCATGATTGGTTCGTGTTCCAGTTTATCTGTTTATTTTAACCATGGGAATGCTACTTTTGTTTGCAGACTCTCCGTGAATTGGTTTTGGGGATCCTGCGACAGCTCAACAATCAGTTGAACCCCTGATACAGGACAATGACCTACACTGTACATAATCCAGCAGGATTATCCACAAGCCAATGAGGGAATTCAGATGTCTTTTCACACGCTGCATATGTCCGCATTCTGTGGTTAGGCAGACGATGATAGACATTGTTCTTCATATAAGAATACCATGAACACCATTCTGTGGCCCAACTTCAGCGGAAGTATCATCATGCTTGGTTTTGTCACTGTGTACTACACTGCAGTAAAATAATAATATTCACTATGGAGATGAGCGACTATGTTATCCTGTTCTCAAACATGTTCATTGAAAATCTCCAGAATATATCCAGTTACATGCACATGTAATGGTTGTTGTCTGGACAAAAGTTTTCAAGAATAACTTTTAAGTAATTAATCAAGACTGTTACATGTACATGTATTTTAATTTTGTGGGTTCAAGAATAATCTGAAATAATGAGGCCTGTTTGTGTGGTGGGTGTAACGATGGAATGTATACATAATTTTTCTTGTATCTTGCATAATATTGAATATTCAGAATGTTTGACAGGTGTAATTCTACACATTCAATAATACCTGGGATATAATGTACATATAACAGAGGGATTACTGACTCCATTGGAAAGCATTGTCCAATATTAATGCTACATGTATACTCACTCTATCCTTGTTCAATGCTGACAACTTTCATCTGTAATACATGTAGTTCATTTATAAAATGTCATGTAGTGATGTTACACAATCCTCGGCAACACCTAGCTGTGACTTCAGCCCTTGGCCTCTCTTCAGAATTTGCATGCGACTGAAAGTCATATTGTGGGATGTCTCGCTTTTGGTATTATTCTAGTTGTATGGATGAGGAAATAACTCCATTTCTCCCATAAATTACTTAGAGGGCAGAATGTGAGCAGATAGGTGTCACTTAGGATAAGTATGGTCTTACTACATCACTAAAAGAACCGGATTTTGTCCCAGTATCTAGACACACACCCTAAAATTCACCCCAAAATGTAGTCAAAAACATTTTATCAAAAGGACCAGGCACAGTTTAGCGACTTCGGATTTCATGAGTTGCAGTTTGAAGTGCCAAAATGAAATATCACATATGAAAAAAAAAAATCAGTTGGCTTAAAGTATATTATCTTGTATGGTCTTTCCAGGCCCTGGGTCTTTTGGTTCTTGAATGAATAACAGTTCCTCGAAGGTATGGATTTATGCAAAATCATCTGTTTTGAGGTGAAACCAGCACATTTTTCTCTCTTTCAAACATATGAAGCTAGTCCAGAACTGAAAACTATTTTTGAGCAACTGCTATTGACATGATCAGTCTTTCGGGATAAAGGTTATCTTAATTCTGGACTAGCTTCATATTAAAGTTTACAGACAAAAGAGACCTCAAAATAGATGATTTTGCACAAATACACTGAGCTGCCCTATTCCTAAAATACCCTGCCCTATTCCTAAAATACACTGCCCTATTCCTAAAATACCCTAAGAGCCAGTGGCTGAGAGTAACTCAAGAGCAGACAATAAGGTAATAAATTAAATATACATGTACTGTAAGCTAACTGAACATGTCTTTTGTGCATGATATTTCATTTTGGCAGTCCAAATCACATCTCCTGGGGGCCAAAACCTCACTAAACTCGACCATTAAATTTGCAACAATGTACTTTTTAAATCACTTGTCAATCCTTTCTGAATTTTTTGTACAAACCATTGTGAACATACAAGTGAGTGTAACATCTGCAGACTAATACATGTACAATGGAGTCCTCAATTCAATCCAAGGTATTTTATTTTATTCTAAATAACACAGTTGAAGAGTTTATTTTAGGAAATTAAGTCCATTTTGACTAATAAAGTTGATATTGTATCAGTATTTACACAGACACTATGTACATACATCATTAACCTCAGATTAACCTTGTTAAAAATAGCAGGAATAGGTTTGTAAGATGTCTTACAATGTTTGAATCTCTACCAAATAACTATAAACAGAAACATTGGCGACATACACAGTACATCATTTCTTTGGGTTTGCTCAATTTTACAATGTAATTGTATACTGTTTCAGATTCTGAGCATCTCCATGTAAACACAATTCAATTGTTACATTGTGGATGACCCAACAGATGTGGAATGAAATTTTCAATTTCTTCCAGGGAACCATCTTCATACACAAGTCATATTCTCCATTCACACTTCCAATAAACCTTGAGATATCAGCACACCAGCTCTGTTCAAAAGATGTTATAAGCAGACCCGAAATATGTCACTGACCTCCATATCTATTTGAATTTTGAAATGTGCCATATGAGTGGGTTATTGATTGGCTGTCCTTTGTATCTGGCCACACCTACGGCCATATTAGGAGGAATGACAGAACTACTGAAAGAAAAAAATGGCCCTACACACAATCGGTGGGTATATTCTGATTGGCTCATCTCTGGTTCGTAGATGAAATTTACACCCCAACTTTGAATTCCCTATGGTGGGCTGATCTATCAAGGCTAATTTCATGTGTGAATGGACAAGTTCACTCGTGTATGAAGATGCCAGGCAGCAAGATAGATGTACAGATTCATCTCTATTGTGTTTCTTGTAAATGTATAAAAGCTTGTCAAGGGTGGCACTGATAGGTTGATGTCCATGTCTCTCTAATCCTTGTCCCAATGTGGTCCGTGAATCCAGTTAGACATGGATGGAAATGTGGAGAACAACTCCTGTTCCGTCATTTGGACTGCTGTTGAACTGCAACAGATTTTTGAGATGTTATGATCATTGTAATTTGTCTTTTGTCAAACGCCTATAAATTTGCCTTGATCAATGCTGATCAAATTATTGGATGATATAAATGAAGGTGCTTATTCGTGGCATTATATAATCATCATTTAGATGTTGGGGCAAATCTCAAGTTGTTACGTTAACATGCAATATCACTTCACATACATGTATATGGTAACCAGATTACTGCATTGTAAAGACATATACATGTTCTGATATCTTGTCTGCATCCAATCATATAAATATAACTTCATTGAAAAGTTCTGACCTTGCCTTCTAAAATATGGACTATTCTCAATTTTTCACTCATCCACTTGAAGGGAACCGAAACAATTGTAAAATAAAGACCAACTGAACCTTCTGTATTGTCTATACTTTGACACTGTGATTGAAACAGCAGTGGTGATTGGCTACCTGTATAGATAGGCCTCCCAGTGATCTAGGTAAACTAAGACATGTGAGATGGTATGATCATGGAGCCAAGCTATGAAAAACTTTTGGGAACTGTTTGTCCTGTCTTCGAATTCTTCAAGATCTGACACTCAATTGCATTGACCAAACTGATTGGCAATACTTCTACTTGTGCTTCCTTCGATCTTTCGAGGGGCACCTCGCACCATTACCGAGTGTAATGCCTTCTTTGGTTATGGTTTCTCCACATACATGTATGATATTGAGTGGGTAATTTATAGAATATTATCTGGAAATGAGCTGCTGGAACTTTCATTTTGGCATTTATATGATATGGATGCAATAATAACAATATTGTAACTCCTCCTCATGCACACCAGAATTGGAACCTCGCCTTATCCACACCAAACTAGAACCCCTCATGCAGAACCCCTCCTTGTACAAACCAGAATTCCTCCTCCTGACCATTGGAACTAGAACCCCTCCTTGTGCACACCAGAACTAGAACCCCTCCTTCTGCGCACCAGAACTAGAACCTTCCTTATGCACACCAGAACTAGAACCCTCATGCACACAATAACTATAACCCCCCTCCCCATGCATACCAGAACTAGAACCACATGTACATACCAGAACCCTTCCTCGTGCACACCAGAAGTAGAACCCTCTTCATACACACCAGAACTAGAACCCTCCTTATGTACACCAGAACTATAACCCCTCCCCATGCACACCAGAACTAGAACCCCATGTGCACACCAGAATGTGTACCCCTTCTCATGTGCAACAGATCTAGAACCCCTCCTTGTGCACACCAGAACTAGAACCTCTCCTGGAGCAGTCAATAGAACCCTTCACTCGTGCACATCAGTGACACCAGAATTAAAGTTCCATTATAAAAGTTAAAGTTAGCTGGTGGAAAGGACACAGGCACAACTGCAGTTCATACCCTCGGGACATTTGACACTCTTGCTTCTGTACATGGTATATCTGAACTACACATTTCCATGTGATTGTTTTTAGTTAACTGAAAATTGATGATTTTGTTCCATTCAAACAGCCACCCGACTGGACAATCAATTTCTTCTGAAACTCTCTAGCTCACACAGGATTAACCTAGCTGTGGTGCGAGATGGTAATTCTGTGATCATACTATCCTAGATGTAGTTTACTGAGATTGGCCTCCCAGTCCCCCCTGTTCTACTTTTCCAGAATCTGTACTACTACGTCTGAAATCGGACCTACTTAAAAAAAAGGACAGTGTACAGGTGTTGTATTTAACCCTGTTAACAGCTGCTCACTGACAATGTTTACCTCAGAACTTGGAATAACAATAATACACGCATGGAGATTTAAGTTCTAACTGCCGACATCATAAGCATATCTCTGCTCTAATAAAGAACAGTATTCATAGACTGCCTTTAACTTTGTTTGTTGGTTCTATATCCAAAATCGACCATAGAGGTCCACGTCCCCAGCCATAACATCCACCATAACTGGTGCTGCTGCGTGGTGGGGGATGTCAAACTGTATGGTTGATTTTTTTGGTCGATGATATCCCGCCTTCCTCTCACTCTTACAAATTTAGTCGATGATTCAATCATTCTGGAGTTATTGTCCTGACAAGATCAAAGTGACCGTTGGTGGCCATCTTGGATTACACAAGATGGCTGATGGTGGCCATCTTGGGATTATGGTTGGATTATGCTGAAAACTCCCAACTGTTCTCTCACCGATGACGAACCACTCTCCAAGTTTGAAGTCGATCACTTCAATCATTTGCCAAGATCCAAGTGCTTAAAATTCAAGATGTTTGACAGTGGCCATCTTGGATTATGCAGGAAACGGGAAAGCAATCCGAACCGTCCTCTCGCCGACATCGAGCCACTCCCCAAATTTGAAATCGATCGGTTCAATAGTTCTCGAGCCATTGTCTGGACAAGATCCAACTGCTGAAAATTCAAGATGGTTGGTGGCCATCAGGTAACTGAAAAGCTATCACAACCGCCCTCTCACTGATGTTAAGGCACTATCCAAGTTTGAAATCAGTCAGTTCAATAGATCTAGAGTTATTGGTCGGACAATAAATTTGTAAATGGCTGATGGTGGCTAACTTGGATTATGCAGGTAACTAAAAAGAAATCCTTCCTCTCACTGATGTCAAGCCATTCTCCAACTTTGAAGACGATCAGCGCAATCAAAATCTTTTCGAGGAGTAAAACCTTGACATACATGTATAATTAGTAGAGAGATATGCAAACGTTAAGTTTGATAAATGCACCCTAGCTGGTGTGGTACAGGAAACAAAACTCATGTGGAGTATGTGTTGGACTGGAAACTTTTTTTATAAGCCTGACCGGTTCGAACTGTGGGTTCTCATCAGAGGGTGAAGAAAAGGGTCGTGAATTAGGCAGCTTTTTTTAGCTCATCTGGGCCGAAGGTTCAATGGGCTAATGTCATGGCCTGATTGTCCGTCGTCTGTCAACATCTTCTTCTCTGAAACCGCTTGGCCGATTAAGCTGAAACTTGGCATGCATGTTCCTCCCAATGAGTACACCAGATTTTGTTCATGCGGTGTCAATCAGGTTTTAAATATGGCTGCCATGGTGGCCATCTTGAATTTGCCAGTGAAGTCTTGTCATCATTATTTTTCGGTAACTACTTCATCGATCTTTCTCAAATTTGGTACACTGGTTCCCCTTTGGGTCTAGTTGCACAACATGTGTACTTTAGTCCAATTTGAATATCCAATATGGCCACCAGGCGGCCATCTTGGATTTCCCCATGAAAGTTTATCGCGATTTCTCGGGAACTACTCTATGGATCTTTCTCAAATTTGGTACACAGGTTCCCCTTGGGGTCTAGTTGTGCAAGATACCTTTTGTGGTCTGATTAAAAAATCCAATATGGCCACCAGGCGGCCATCTTGAATTTCCTCCTGAAACATTGTTATCGCTATTTCTCAGGAACTACTGCATGGATCTTTCTCAAATTTGGTATACAGGTCCCCCTTGAGGTCTAGTTGTGCAAGATACCCTTTCCGCTTCGATTCGAAAATCCAATATGGCCACCAGGCGGCCATCTTGGATTTCCCCATGAAACTTTATCGCGATTTCTCAGGAACCACTGCATGGATCTTTCTCAGATTTGATACACAGGTTCCCCTTGGGTTCTAGTTGTGCAAGATACCTTTTGTGGTCGGATTCATAAATCCAATATGGCCACCTTGGATTTCCCGATGAAACATTGTTATTGCGATTTCTCAGGAACTACTGCATGGATCTTTCTCAAATTTGGTACACAGGTTCCCCTTGGGGTCTAGTTGTGCAAGATACCTTTTGTGATTTGATTTGAAAATCCAATATGGCCATCAGGCGGCCATCTTGGATTTCCCCATGAAACTTTATCGCGATTTCTCAGGGACTACTGCATTGATCTTTCTCAAATTTGATACACGGGTTTCCCTTGGGGTTTGAGTTGTGCAAGATACCTTTTCTGGTCCGATTCGAAAATCCAACCAGGCGGCCATCTTGAATTTCCCCATGAAATTTTGTTATCGTGAATTCACAGGAAATTACTGCATGGATCTTTGTCAAATTGGGTACACAGGTTCCCCTTGTGGTTCAGTTGTCCATTTCGGAAATCCAATATGGCCGCATCTTGAATTTCCAATGAAACTTTGTTATCATGAAATCTCAGGAAATTACTGCATGGATCATTTAGTGTTCAGGGGGAACAACACAAGTTAGAACTTCATCTATTGCAGTTCTTTAGTAAAAATTTCTTACAACTACTTTCGCCAGTTACAGCCAGATGAGCTACAGTGCCGTGGCACTATCTTTTTCGCTGAAACAGTTGGCCAGTGTAGTCAAGCATTGGCCGGCAGTTGGCCGGTGTAAACACAAGGTTGGCTCTCTTCTAATTTGACATACATGTATGCCAAGGAATGATGGCCAGCATCTCCATGATATAAAACGACGAGAGATCCTGAAGGATGTTGGCGCCCACCATTGTCCGATAATTGTAAGCTAATATCAAGAGCATCTTTTTGTCCATCGTTACTAAGAACGAACGATTGATTTGTAATTTTGTTTACAGAATTTCGAATCTGAGCGAAAAAGATTGAAAAAGGGACACTGGAAAACACCAAGATATAATCTTTTCAAGTTTCAGGAGTTTCAAGATTTCTAGAAACTATTCTTATTTCGATTGTTATAGTACAAGAGAAATGAGCAAAGTTAGTCTGTAAGTGAATGTATATGTATGGAGGATCCTTCGTCTTCGTTTTGTAGTATTTTTATTTTATTTATTTTTTTGCACATGTCATCATTGGGTACTGGAAGCGAAGACAAATCTCTTTGACACTTTGGCATGAGCTATAATACATACTTAAGATTTTATAATTAGGAACGAATGCTAATTCTGTTCTGTTTACTGGGCTAGTTTGAGATATCTCTTTTAAGATACCATGCTCCAAAATAGTAAGATGGTACCATACTTATTACTGAAGGGATCCGCGCAGTAATGTTGAAACTTCTAAAGTGTCTGAATCTTGATTATCTCCCTTGGATCGAAACATGCAGTAGTCTACAGTTGTCGAGTTGTGACGTTGTGTCACAAGAGTGACGTCCCTTCATGTAGCTGACCCGCCGGCAGATGAAAGGGTGGGGCAGTTCACTTGCAACTGCATGGACTAAAGAAAACTGATTTAAACTTTGAAGAAATACATTTTAATTCCGAATTATTTGAACTCCTTGATATGAAAGGTGAAGGTATGGATATTCTCTATAGTCAAAATACCCCACCGTTTGATCCACCGACTCTTGTGATGCAACGTCACAACTCCGTATTAATTTGAAGCGTAACTTGGATTTTCGAATCGGATCAAAAGGTATCTTGCACAACTAGGCCCCATGTGGGACCTGTGTACCAAATTTCAAAAAGATCCATGAAATATTTCCGGAGATTCTCGATAACTACGTTTCAAGGGAAACTTCAAATATCAGATCAAAAAAAGGTATCTTGCACAACTGGGCAACAAGGGGAATCTGTGTACCAAATTTGAGGAAGATCCATGCAGTACTTCTTGAGAAATCACGATAAAGTTTCATTGGGAAATCCAAGATGGGCGCCTGGTGGCAATATTGGATTTTCTAATCAGACTGAAAAAGGTATTTTGCACAACTAGACCCCAGGGGGAACCTATGTACCAAATTTGAGAGAGATCCATGCAGTACTTCCTGAGAAATGACAAAGTTTCATGGGGAAATCCAAGATGGCTGCTGGTGGCCATATTGGATTTTCGAATCGGACCAGAAAAGGTTCAAGTTCAAGTTCAAGTAAATTTTATTTTAAGACGAGGGAGTGTTCAACATAAAAACATTAGCTCTGAAGAGCTATTGGTCATCTATAAAACATATTAACAATAACAGAAACAAGACATGGACATATATGTACACAAACGACAATAGACGAAGCAGAACAAAATTGCAGCACATTCATGCGATTAGATAAAACTGGTATACTTTGTTAAGACATAACGTTCTAACACACTACATAAAAGTCGTATATATTGAGGATTAAATATTATTGATAAGAATATATCACATAACTTAAAATATATAAGTGATACATATAAGAACTAGCATGCAAACATATTTATCTATAATATACGATAAAAGCATAAAGCATTCGGACAAGTACATATACAAACGAGTAATTTTACATCACATTGTGTTTACGAATGGACAAGATGACTATCTGCACATAGTATATTAGTGGCAGGAACAAGCGATGCATGAGCATGTTTTCCCATTCCATGATTGTATGAGCCTGGTAAATTGATTTAAGCTGGTAGCAGCTCTCATGCTATTAGGGAGCTCGTTCCATAGTTTGGCTGCAGCGTAACTAAAACTGCGGATACCATACCTTGTCGTCTTGACTCTTGGAATATCCAAGATATTTACATATCTGAAAGAGTATGCCGACTCTTTCAGAGCAACAAGATCCTGAAGATATAAGGGGCTATTTCTATTCAATAATTTGAAAACCTCCAGCGCCATTAGCCGTATACGGCGGATTCTTAATGATGGTAGGTTAGACAGTTCTAGGAGCTCATCATAACATTTTTCGTTATCTCCAAAGATAAAACGGATAGCACGCTCCTGAATCTTCTCTAATTTTTTAGTACATGCCTCATTGCAAAAGTGCCAAGTGAGAGGACAGTAATTAAAATTTGATAGGATAAAAGAATGATACATGTATATTGCAAGTTTCCCCGATTTCGATAGGTGATTTCCTATTCGTTTTAGAACATTTAGCTGTCTGGAGGCTTTCTTACACAAATCTGAGATATGGGAGTTGAAGTTTAACTGGAAGTCTAAGGACACACCCAGTAGTTTGACTTCCTTAGTGCAGACAACTTCAGAGTCTCCCAAGTTAAATGTTATATTTTTGTCATGTGTCTTTTTGCCGATGGCAAACGCCTGGAACTTATCTGGGTTGGCTTTCATTTTGTTATCGGAGAACCACTTGATAAGTATATGACTATCCTCTTCGAGGATTTTAATCAACATTTCTAGGTTTACATGTGCATACGAGAGAGTATTATCATCGGCGTAGTTGTACAAGTCACTGCGTTCAACAAAAAGGAATATATCATTCAAGAAGATGTTGAACAGTACAGGTCCTAGGATTGATCCTTGTGGGACACCTTTAGAAATGGATTTCCATGAGCTGACGAAGGAATTAAGTCGAACACATTGTTTTCTATTTCCTAAGTTAGGTATCTTGCACAACTAGACCCCAAGGGGAACCGGTGTACCAAATTTTAGAAAGACCCACGCTGTAGTTCCTGAGAAATCGCGATAACAAGAATTGTTTACAGACGGACGGACGACTGACTGACGACGGACCACGGACGAAAAGCGATTTGAACAGCCCACCATCTGGTGATGGTAAGCTAAAAATAGGTTAATACTCATCCTACCAGAAGTCCATTTTTATGCCAATGTACTAATAGTTTTAAAATTTTAATTCAGTTTACAAATTTATAAATAGTTCTGCTAAATATTTATTAACATCCAAATGACGCTGGAAGTACCAATAAATGTAATAAATACATAATAAATGTACACCAAAATATTCCTATGAAGTATGCTCTCATTTGCAAATTGTCCGGTAATGAGTGAGTGAGTCAGTCAGTCCATCTGAATCCTTTCGTCGGCAAAATAAGGAGAACCGTTGACATTAGAACCTTGATTTTTGGCAAGAAGGTGCATTAGGGAATTGTTACCAGCAAGTTCTGAGCGGACTTACTTTTGATGAAAATCTGATCTACTTAGGTGACCTATAACATTAAACTTGGACCCCCAAGTCATCTTCCTCACCCTACTTCGTAGGTCCTGTGACATTAGTCACACTACTCATGTTTTTATGTTAATTCCAATAAATAAACAGTCATATTATATAATCAAATGTACAAATTTATTAGCATGGATCACACATTTACATTGCTTACAAAACAATACCATAAAGCATTGCCATTTACATCATTTTCTGCTCAATTCCACGAATTCGCAGAATGTCTACTGATGTATGTGGTAATGTATAGAGTAAACTTTCCATTTGTGTCTTACTTTGAGGTGTATGGAAGATTGTAATAATGTGATCACTTATGAATTTTGAGCAATACATGGGAGGTCCCGGAGAGTGTAACAGTAAATATGGTGACTTGTTTAATCTAATTTATCCTGGATCTGATCAATACCAGAGAATAATCCAAAATTAAGTCCACAGTGCAGAGTGTGATATTGGGCTTTGTATTTTGCTGAAAACCAATAAGAGCTAACACAAGGCCTTGCCATATGGAAATGATCTCCTGGACAATGTTTGGAGAGGGAAATGTCAATTTAGGCGAGTGAATTTAAACTAGGGCAATCTTTAAGGATTTTTAGCTCTCGCAAAATCATTATTAGGAGGGCTGTGGTGATGACTTCACCTGATGAAGCAGATATCCAATATCTGCAAAAGCTCGTGACCAGTTAGTCTTAAAGGTGCTACCTTTTGTTATTCATTTATACTACACAGATTAACCTGGTTACCCCCAATTTGTATTCTCTTCAGCAAGGCATGCCACAATATCTTATTGATTGAAAAACTAGTCCAATTCACGTGAACAATGTACATACATAGTGAAACCAACATAATATGTACAACCAATTTACCAGCTGCAATCCATGCATGTCCATAGTCTACTAAACAGATCTTCAAAGCTTCAGATGTAAGGTTCTGTTGGGATTAACATATCAAATTGGGTAGGACAAAGTAACATGATTAGAGTGATACTCCTGTCAAGAACCAGTTTTTATACGCCCGCCAAAAGCGGACGTATTATGTGATGGCGTTTTCCGTCCGTGATACTCTAGGTATATAGGTATAGTAAGATCAAAACTTTTTGTATTTAAAGACATGACATTGGCAGAGACTATCACAGAATATGTGTATATCACAGGATGAGGGATATTGTCACTTATTGCTGCTTAATAACAAGGGGTGATCAGCCTCCAGTGATTGACTGAATGAGCTGGCAGTGAATGTCCACTTAAACCTCCAGTACTTGAGAACTTGGCCTCCAGTGAATGTCAGCTGAACCTCCAGTGATTATCAACTTTTCCAGGTGGACCTCAAGCTATCAAAGGAATGTCAGTTGACCTCCAATGATTGTAAGCTGGACCTCCAGGAATTTGTCAGCTTGACCTCCAGTGGTTGGCAGTTTTGATCTCCAGGAATTGTGTCAGCTTGGCCTCCAAAGTGATTGTCAGCTGGACCTCCAGTGATTGTCAGCTTTAATTCAATTGGTGGTCTGGTGGACCTCAGGCTATCAAGTGATTGTCAGCTGGACCTCAGTGGTGGTCAGGTGGAACTCAAGCTATCAGGTGATTCTCAGCTGGACCTCCAGTGATTGTCAGGTTTATCTCCATTGATTGCCAAGATGATATCGGTTTCCTTCTTCCCACCGATTACTTCTTCAATTTGGGAGGGGAAGGTAGAATATCCATGTATTTACAGATGATTGACAGCATGACTTCATCTGCACCACCCCCAATTGATATCAGCCTCATATCCCTGAAACATAATGAACATGGGTTGATCACTCAGAAGACCCTAGTATCTTTCCTGATATTATATGTTCCTGGCACCAACGAAACCTCATTTTTCATGAAGGTTTGTGTTGTGGATTAAATTTTATGTGAGTAGAATATTGTAACTGAATGCTTATTATATTGTTATTATACCAGGAACTCTGAATGTATCTAAACAAACAGGAAAGCAAATGTTAATTCTTTCGCAAAGGTTTGATGACTGTGTGTATCTGCTTATGTGAGGAGCTATTGTTGTGGAACAGTTTGTTGCATGTGGGTCTGGAGCTGGTTGTATGGTGCAGATTGTGTGTGGAGCTACATGTAGTTGTATGCAGGCCCGTGGGGGAGTGGTCCTTCTGGTGAACCGATGAAGTTCAGCCGCAGTAAACGTTCACATCCAACACATAGTGATAGAAAGCTTGATATTGAATGTCAAAGTGAACTATCAGAATGTAGTGGGATGTCCGGACGAGTCTAATAAAGTTCCAAAAATGATGCCTGGTCATACTGGCATATGAACTGGTGAACTGTGGAGCTGGTTATTATATGTAAAGTTTGATTCTGGAGCTGGTTGCATGGTGGTGATTGTGTGTGGAGCTAGTTGTATGTGAATGTGGTGTCTGGAGTTGGTAGTGGTACTGATTAGGTGATATTTGTTGTGGAGCTGGCCGAGCCTGGAGCTGGTTGCATGGTGGTGATTGTGTGTGGAGCTAAGTGTATGTGAATATGGTGTCTGGAGTTGGTAGTGGTACTGATTAGGTGATATTTGTTGTGGAGCTGGCCGAGCCTGGAGCTGGTTGCATGGTGGTGATTGTGTGTGAGCTAAGTGTATGTGAATATGGTGTCTGGAGTTGGTAGTGGTACTGATTAGGTGTGATATTTGTTGTGAAGCTGGCCGAGCCTGGAGCTGGTTGCATGGTGGTGATTGTGTGTGGAGCCAAGTGGGTATGTGAATATGGTGTCTGGAGTTGGTAGTGGTACTGATTAGGTGATATTTGTGGAGCTGGCCGAGCCTGGAGCTGGTTGCATGGTGGTGATTGTGTGTGGAGCTAAGTGTATGTGAATATGGTGTCTGGAGCTTGGTATGGTGGTGATTGTGTGTGGAGCTAAGTGTATGTGAATATGGTGTCTGGAGTTGGTAGTGGTACTGATTTAATAGGTGTGATATTTGGTGTGAAGCTGGCCAAGCCTGGAGCTGGTTGCATGGTGGTGATTGTGCGTGGAGCTAAGTGTATGTGAATATGGTGTCTGGAGTTGGTAGTGGTACTGATTAGGTGATATTTGTTGTGGAGCTGGCCGAGCCTGGAGCTGGTTGCATGGTGGTGATTGTGTGTGGAGCTAAGTGTATGTGAATATCATGGTGTCTGGAGTTGGTAGTGGTACTGATTACGTGTGATATTTGGTGTGAAGCTGGCCAAGCCTGGAGCTGGTTGCATGGTGGTGATTGTGTGCGGAGCTAGTTGTATGTGAATATGGTGTCTGGAGTTGGTAGTGGTACTGATTAGGTGATATTTGGTGTGAAGCTGGCCAAGCCTGGAGCTGGTTGCATGGTGGTGATTGTGTGCGGAGCTAGTTGTATGTGAATATGGTGTCTGGAGTTGGTAGTGGTACTGATTAGGTGATATTTGGTGTGAAGCTGGCCGAGCCTGGAGCTGGTTGCATGGTGGTGATTGTGTGCGGAGCTAGTTGTATGTGAATATGGTGTCTGGAGTTGGTAGTGGTATTGATTACGTGTGATATTTGGTGTGAAGCTGGCCAAGCCTGGAGCTGGTTGCATGGTGGTGATTGTGTGCGGAGCTAGTTGTATGTGAATATGGTGTCTGGAGTTGGTAGTGGTATGGATTACGTGTGATATTTGGTGTGAAGCTGGCCAAGCCTGGAGCTGGTTGCATGGTGGTGATTGTGTGTGGAACCAGTTGTATGTGAATGTGGTGTCTGGAGTTGGTAGTGGTACTGATTAGGTGATACTTGGTGTGGAGCTGGCCGAGCCTGGAGCTGGTTGCATGGTGGTGATTGTGTGTGGAGCTAGTTGTATGTGAATATGGTGTCTGGAGTTGGTAGTGGTACTGATTAGGTGTGATATTTGGTGAGAAGCTGGCCGAGCGTGGAGCTGGTTACATGGTGGTGATTGTGTGTGGAACCAGTTGTATGTGAATGTGGTGTCTGGAGTTGGTAGTGGTACTGATTAGGTGATATTTGGTGTGGAGCTGGCCGAGCCTGGAGCTGGTTGCATGGTGGTGATTGTGTGTGGAGCTAAGTGTATGTGAATATGGTGTCTGGAGTTGGTAGTGGTACTGATTTAATAGGTGTGATATTTGGTGTGAAGCTGGCCAAGCCTGGAGCTGGTTGCATGGTGGTGATTGTGCGTGGAGCTAAGTGTATGTGAATATGGTGTCTGGAGTTGGTAGTGGTACTGATTAGGTGATATTTGTTGTGGAGCTGGCCGAGCCTGGAGCTGGTTGCATGGTGGTGATTGTGTGTGGAGCTAAGTGTATGTGAATATCATGGTGTCTGGAGTTGGTAGTGGTACTGATTACGTGTGATATTTGGTGTGAAGCTGGCCAAGCCTGGAGCTGGTTGCATGGTGGTGATTGTGTGCGGAGCTAGTTGTATGTGAATATGGTGTCTGGAGTTGGTAGTGGTACTGATTAGGTGTGATATTTGGTGTGGAGCTGGCCAAGCCTGGAGCTGGTTACATGGTGGTGATTGTGTGTGGAGCTAGTTGTATGTGAATATGGTGTCTGGAGTTGGTGTGCGGTGGGTGTGATATTTGGTGTGGAGCTGGCCAAGCCTGGAGCTGGTTTTATGGTGGTGATTGTGTGGAGCTAGTTGTATGTGAATATGGTGTCTGAGTTGGTAGTGGTATTGTTTACTGTGATATTTGGCGGCCGAGCCTGGAGCTGGTTGCATGGTGGTGATTGTGTGCGCGAGCTAGTTGTATGTGAATATGGTGTCTGGAGTTGGTAGTGGTACTGATTAGGTGTGATATTTGGTGTGGAGCTGGCCAAGCCTGGAGCTGGTTACATGGTGGTGATTGTGTGTGGAGCTAGTTGTATGTGAATATGGTGTCTGGAGTTGGTAGTGGTATTGATTACGTGTGATATTTGGTGTGAAGCTGGCCGAGCCTGGAGCTGGTTGCATGGTGGTGATTGTGTGCGGAGCTAGTTGTATGTGAATATGGTGTCTGGAGTTGGTAGTGGTACTGATTAGGTGTGATATTTGGTGTGGAGCTGGCCAAGCCTGGAGCTGGTTACATGGTGGTGATTGTGTGTGGAGCTAGTTGTATGTGAATGTGATGTCAGGAGTTGGTAGTGGTACTGATTAGGTGATATTTGGTGTGCTGGACCTGGAGCTGGTTACATGGTGCCGATTGAGATAGTTATTATGTGAATATGGTTGGTAGTGGTACTGATCAGATTTAATGTCACTTTCAGCAGCTGGTCAAGTGTGGAGGTCTGTGAAACTAATTCACTTTGGAGATATAGCTGTGGCTTGAGCTGGGGGTGTGATTCCGATTGTATGTGAAATGTAAGTTTTAAGTGTGGAGCTAATTGTACGTGCCTGTAACTGTTTCATTGTGCCAATTATATGGGAAACTAATTCTGTGTGGAGCTGGTGGAGTATGGTGCTAGTCATAGGTGAAGCTACAGTGATTGTACACTGGTTGTATCTTGTGCTAGTTGTATCTGGAGATGGTTGTGTGGTGTTGATTTTGTGTGAAGCTAGTTTTGTGAGAAGCTGGTTAGATGTGGACCTAGGTGTATCCAGGTTTTCTACAGCTGGCTGTATCTTACACTAGTTGTTTCTGTTTAATGCTGTGGAGATGCTAGTGTGGGGCTGATTGCATGTGAAATTACTTTGTTGTGGAGCTGGTTCGATGAGGTGTGGGGTGAACCATGAGCTGAATGTCAGCCGATCCTATTTTGCCCATCTGGTAAATTGAAGATAGTGGTGTGGAGCTTCACTTGTGTTGTACATTGTTGTGTATAACAAAGTTATATACCTGTACAGCCTGCTGACAAGGACATCATTGGTGAAGCCCATACCACCCCAGAACTGAAGACAATCATCTGTCACACGACGAGACAGCCGACCTGCTATCAGTTTACACATGGATGCATATTTGGTCACATCCTGCCCTTGTATGTACATAGCTGAAACACAACATGGTTATGATTATATTACCACATTGAAATCCCACAATGATTTGCACAGTAAACTGCGGAGAATGAGACTTGTTCCACTTATTATTAAATGATTAATCTGTAAGTCTGAAATAAAGCCAAAGTTTTGCAAGCAGCAACAAAGATCAATGTTTACCTAGAACTAGAGCTACATGTACAGACCAAAGTTTAGAGTTTTGTAGCACATTTCTTCTAGAATCTGTATATAGGCAGCCAATTTCCCCTTGAAGTTTTTAGGTTTTTTTAATGACACATGGAAATTGAGTAGGTCCCTACCACAGCATGAGTTCCACTGTACAATATTCAACAGCTAGGCCTACCGTATTTCTTCTAACTTTTTTCGAACAGCAATTTTAGATTTAGAAGCCAGAAAAAACATATTTATGTCAACTGAGGTTAAATACTGTTGCATGGGTATGTTATTTATTTCAAGAACTGAAAAGATAGCTAGTGAAATTTGTAGAAAGTTAGCAGAATTTCTCACTGCAGATGTCTGAATAATTAGAAGCCATAGGGTATCTTCATACTGCAGCCATACATGTACCCTTCAGGAATGAGTGAATAACATCGCTTTCCACAATATTTCAGTCAGATCAAAGCATTTGGGTCACTTCCTTTTTACACCCGGAAACCCCGCGGGTGTAGTCCATGAGCCAGACCAGATATCGGTACCACCTGGGGTGGCAAATTCTCATTATGTTTTTTTGAAAGTCCAATATCCATAGATGCAAAAAAAAAAAACTTTGTAAGCAATCCGAGACTCACAGCTTAATGGTAGTAGTCACCTCTTAAAGATGGACACCCGACTCCAATCTGTGGGACAAGATTTGGGGGTAGGGGAAATATAAAGTTGAATATCTTTGCAAGTAATGGTGATATAGTGACATGTGACCACTTGAAATGTTGGTAATCAGATCCTCTATATGTTGGTATCTGTTATATGCTAATATGTCAATTATGTAGGTCACCAGAGGTCAAAAGGTCACGAAATCTGACACCTGTCTAAAACGTGACCACCTGTAGGCAAACTTGCTGCAGATACCATACCAATGGGACTTTCTTAACCTAAATGGGTTCAAATGGAAGCCAAGAAGTACCCAAGTCTATAATAAGTCTAAACAAGTGGAGTTTATTATTATTTAGACTGTGGCACAGAACTGATTTTGACGCATTTTCAAAAATGGTCTTTTTATTGCGCTAAAAACAGGCAAAATTGTATGAAGTTGGACAGCTTGAAATTAGTTGCATATTTTGACAAATAACTACTCCAAATGCTAATGGCCATGTCTTAGGTCTATTCAGGGATTAGTTAAGCTACATTTCGAGGTAATTAGGTCACCAGAGGTCAAGGTCAAAGATTGTCAATTATTAATTTTCTACATTTTTACTTGGGACTTGTCACAGCGAAACAGCTCACCAATATACGAGTTGTTAGAGCATTTCCATCAAAGCTCTCTAGATTTGTATCTAATACCGCTTATGCTGGTGCTAGGGGCCGTGTGGTCATATCATCCAAGTTGCCACAAGAACAGGTACAATAAAGGCGTACCTGAGATACAACACATATCACGAATCGTTAGATTCTTGGTATGTGTTTTAGAATAGGTTAACCGGAAAACTATACTGTGAAGTCATGTGGCTCTGTCAGTATGTCGGCACCTCTTCCCACTTCCCTTATATGTGTTGTAATTTCATATTACAATGTATTTACATTGCCACCAGTTTCAAGTACAGAGCATCAGAGACATCGCTGGTGCACCCTGTACCGTATAGCCCGTAGGGCATAGGGTAAACCAAGGTGCGAGTGCACCAGGTATGGGTGTCCACAGGGGTCAAAGGTCAATCGTCCTCCAAATCCCCTTTATCACTCGTTAAGGCGCTGAGACGGGCGTTAATGCGTAAAAATAGGGCGTTAAGGCGTTGAGATGGGCGTTAAGGCGTGACGACGGGCGTTGACGGGCGTCACTGCATTTCGATGTATTGGTGGCAATTCCATGAAAATCAGAGCTTCTGAGCTAGTCACCAGGGCGTTGAAGCGTTAAGCTAAGCGTTGATGGGCGTTACTGTCTATAAAAGCAAGTGTATTCCCAAAACACGCACAGTCGACGTTCAATTGTCAACATGGCTTATACTTGCTCTAAGTGCGAACGCACGCTCATCAGACGTTACGATATGATGCGACATGAGAAAAATATACATGGGATTGAAGACTCCGAGGCACAAAAACCCGATACAGAGACTGATGAGAGTCCATGGACTGATACCGAAACAGAGATTGCTGAGTGATACAGAGAGCTTGACCTCAGATAGTCAGCCTACGTCAGAGGAAAGTGAGGCAGAACCTACCTTCTGGGATCGTATTGTGAGAGCAGCTATCAATGCACACGCTCCAGCAATCGATGACGCCGGACAGGATAACTTACAACAGGCATACACCCAAATGAGCCCCTGCATCAGGAAAACAGCCATGGCGATCTATGAACAGTATACCTTACTATCGCTTGAAAGGAAAGGTGACGCCACGCACGGATCCATCATGAAGACCAAGCGTCACTTGGAAGAGGATATGGGGATATGGATATTTCCCACCGAGGAAATGGATATTTCTCACCGAGGCCCTGGAAAATGCGATCAGGATGCGCAAACAACTCTATCAGGACATGCTGCCTCAGTGGTATCCTGAACTGCCGGACGATGGGCTGATGGGGTCAAAATGGTCCAAATGAACTCCCAGAGTGAGTGAGTGAGTGAGACATGCCCAACACCCGTGAGCCGTGCCCAACGCCCGTCTTAACGCATGGACGCACTAACGATGGTGAGTGAGTGAGTTTCGGAGTAGTAGCCAAAGTGGACATTTGGGGGGTTTGAAGGAAGGGGTTTGGGGTAAAAATGGACCATTCTGGGTCCGAATGCGTCGTGTGAAGTGGCATCTTGCAGCAACGCCAAGCTCAACGCTTCAGCGCCCTGGTGAATTAGCCCAAAAGCTCTGATTTTCATGGAATTGTCACTAATTCATTGGAAATGCAGTGACGCCCGTCATTGCGCCTTAACGCCCTAGCATAACGCCTTGACACCATGATGTAGACGGGAGAGAGAACAACAAGGATGACAGATGAGAGAACAACAACAACAACAACAAGTTTTCATATAGTTTATTATACCCAATGTTACATCATACCCACGCTGGGGGAGCCGCATTGGGCTTGTTTACAATTCAAGAAGACTCTTGTCCGATCAGAGGCCGCCATTTTGCGCTGCATCTGTCATATTCTCGGCTGCTCTTGTCCAATCAGAAGCCGTCCTTGGAGAAAGTTCCATCTTTCCTCGGTGTGATCTAAGCATCATCGGGCAGTTCAGGATACCAATGAGGCAGCATGTCCTGAAAGAGTTGTTTGCGCATCCTGATCGCATTTTCCAGGGCCTCGGTGGGTGGTAGCCCCATATCCTCTTCCAAGTGACGCTTGGTCTTCATGATGGACCTGTGCGTGGGGTCCCCTTTCATTTCAAGCGGTAGTAAGGTATACTGTTCATAAATCGCCATGGTTGTTTTCCTGATGCAGGGGCGCATTTGGGTGTATGCCTGTTGTAAGTTATCCTGTCCTCGATTGCTGCAGCGGGAGTATTGATAGCTGCTCTCACAATACGATTCCAGAAGGTAGGTTCTGCCTCACTTTCCTCGGACGTAGGCTGACTATCTGAGGTCAAGCTCTCCATATCACTAGATAGACTCTCAGCAATCTCTGTTTCGGTAGTTTTTGTAGTTTTGGTTAGGTTAGGGTTAGGGTTAGGGTTTTGCTAGGGTATGTTTGTTTGGGTCATCGTCGCCGTGTGACCAATACGGTTAGGTGCGACGTTAAACTTGAAACAACCAACCAACCTGTATCGATATCAGTCAATAGAATCTCATCAGTCTCTGTATCGGCTTCTTGTGCCTCGGAGTCTTCAATCCCATGTATATTTTTCTCGTGTCGCATCATATTGTAACGTGTGGTGAACGTGCGTTCACACTTAAAGCAAGTATAAGCCATGTTGACGGTTGAACGTCGACTGTGCGTGTTTTGGGAATACACTTGCTTTTATAGACAGTAATGCCCATCAACGCTTAGCTTAACGCTTCAACGCCCTGGTGACTAGCTCAGAAGCTCTGATTTTCATGGAATTGCCACCAATACATCGAAATGCAGTGACGCCCATCAACGCCCGTCGTCACGCCTTAACGCCCGTGTCAACACCTTAACGCCCTATCTTTACGCCTTAATGCCCGATAAAGGGGATTTGGAGGACGATTGACCTTTGACCCCTGTGGACACCCATACCTGGTGCACTCGCACCCTGATTTACCCTATGCCCTACGGGCTATACGGTACAGGGTGCACCAGCGATGTCTCTGATGCTCTGTACTTGAAAGTGGTTGCAATGTAAATACATTGTAATATGAAATTACAACACATATACGGGAAGTGGGAAGAGGTGACGACATACTGACAGAGCCACATGACTTCACAGTATAGTTTTCCGGTTAACCTATTCTAAAGCACATACCAAGAATCTAATGATTCGTGGTATGTGTTGTATCTCACGTACGCTTTTATTTTACCTGTTCATGTGGCAACTTGGATGCTATGACCACACGTCCCCTAGCACCAGCATAAGCGGTATTAAATACAAATCTAGAGAGCTATGATGGAAATGCTCTAACAACTCGTATATTGGTAATTGGTGAGCTGTTTCGCTGTGACAAGTCCCAAGTAAAAATGTAGAAAATTAATAATTGACAATCTTTGACCTTGACCTCTGGTGACCCAATTACCTCGAAATGTAGCTTAACTAATCCCTGAATAGACCTAAGACATGGCCATTAGCATTTGGAGTAGTTATTTGTCAAAATATGCAACTAATTTCAAGCTGTCCAACTTCATACAATTTTGCCTGTTTTTAGCGCAATAAAGATACCGTTTTTGAAAATGTGTCAAAATCAGTTCTGTCCCACAGTCTAAATAATAATAAGCTCCACTTGTTTTATAAACTTATTGTAGACTTGGGTAGTTCGTGGCTTCCATTTGATCCTACTTAGGTTAAGAAAGTCCCATTGGTATGGTATCTGCAGCGAGTTTTCCTACAGGTGGTCACGTTTTGGACAGGGGTCGGATTTCGTGACCTTTTGACCTCTGGTGACCTACATAATTGACATATTAGCATATAACAGATACCAACATATAGAGGATCAGATTACCAACATTTCAAGTGGTCACATGTCACTATATCACCATTACTTGCAAAGATATTCAACTTTATATTTCCCCTACCCCCAAATCTGGTCCCTCAGATTGGACTCGGGTGTCCGTCTTTAAGAGCTGATTACTACCACTTAGCTGTATGTCCTGGATTGCTTTCAAAGTTTTTTTACATCTAAGGATATAGGACTTTCAAAAAAACATAATGAGAATTTGCCACCCCAGGTGGTACCAATTGGTGAAATTTTGGGGTCTGGCTCATGGACTATTATTGTTCACAAGGGACCATCAATGCTATTCCAATCTTGACCTGTGACCTTTGTAAATAGGTCAAGGTCAGTCTTTGGTGAAGTTGACCTAGAGACCCACCACATTGTTCCAAATACCGAGGTTCTGCCTTTTACATATTGTGCTCACAAGGGACTCACTGCTATTCTTTTTTTGACCAGTGACCTCTCAAAATAGGTCAAGGTCAGTCCTGAATGAATTTGACCTGAAGGGCCCCATAACACAGCAGTAAACCAAAGATCAAGGCTTCATGTTCTTGAGATGTTTCGTTCACAACAATTGGGACATATAGAAGGACATGAATGGCCAGATGGCCGCAGTGGAGCACAAAAACGCTTAGAGGGCATGCTTAGAGGGCATCCTTAAAAGTTACATATGCCCCACCCCCAATTCAAGTTTGAACCAGATCATTACGTACATAAGAGTTTTATAATGAGCGGGCAAAATTTGCTGAACAATGTAGTCAAATTCTTAACAATACATGCATCATTTCTCATTACAGCAAAATGTAATTCCCTCAACCAACAAGAGCCCAAGGGGCTTCAATATACGCCCGTATATCTGGAATTACATTGGTCCAAAGTTCAAGGTTGTTTAACAGCCTTGATTGCAATTGATAACTAGCAGTCCAGAGAAAGGTCTACAATTTTGTGCCTGAGAATGTAACATATATCACATCTTCTATTGAATGATAAACTAAAATGAGCTCAACTCTTGTTAACTAGTTGACCTTGAAGCAAGAGCCGAGAGCTCACATATCCCACACTGAAATCGACAATAGTCAATCACAAGAAAATAGTAGTTTCCTTTCAGTCGAGATAATTTTTCATGAAAGAAGAAGAAAGTGACGAAGTAAACCTTTGTTCTTCGAGTTAATAAACAGGTATGAAACTCATAAATTAGTAAATTTATGGTTTTTATTTCACAACAGTTTAACTAAATGCAGCTGTTTCAAACATGGGAGAAAACTCCACAGGATAACTGCCATATACATGTAGGGGAGAGAACTCTGAATATTCCAACCTAACACATATAGTCAGCTAAAACTGATTCAGTTTTGGGAAGACTGTGACCTTGACCTTTGACAAATTGATCTCAAAATATATGGCTCCTCTTTGCCATGCGAGTAAGGTATACTCAAAATTTGGTAACAATTCATACCTTGAAACTAGACATATTGCATGGACAACAATTATGTTATTGGATGAATAGACAGATCCCAACATCGCATTACACGACCTCGTCTTTGACAGGCATATGAAAATGTGACTTTTAATGATTTCTTGATTTTGGGGTCACAGTGACCTTGACCTTGGACCCACATTTTGATATGCAACACATCATGTCCCTCTAATGTATAAACTGGCAGAAAAAAAGTTACTTTGAATGATTTCCTGATTTGGGGGTCACAGTGACCTTGACCTTTGACCTTGACCTAAATTTTGGTACACGACACATCGTCTTCCGTCAATGTATCAGTAGACACCAAAAAAACATGATTTTTATGAATTTCATGATTTTGGGGGTCACAGTAACCGGACGCTCGGCCTTGACCTACATTTTGGTACAGGACACATCATGTCCCCCTAGTGTATTTACTGGCATTACCGTCTCCCCGTAATTTCTCAATGGACACAAAAATCATGATTTTTAACAATTTCACGATTTTGGGGTCAGTGACCTTGACCTTTGACCTTGACCTAATTTTTGGTGTGCGACACTTCATTTTCCCTATTGAATCCACTCACAAAAAAATAGTAATCTTTTGATGATTTCCTGATTTTTAGGTGACACTGACCTTTGACCTTGATTCTGGGGTCACAGTGACCTTGACTATTGACCTGGATCTAAATTTTGGTACATGACAAAACGACTCCCCGTAATTTCTCAATGGACTAAAAAAATCACGATTTTATGATTTTTAACAATTTCACGATTTTGGGGTCACAGTGACCTTGACCTTTGACCTTGACCTACATTTTAATTTGTGACACATCGTGTCCCCCTAATGTATCTACTGATATAAAAAAATGTTATTTTAATAATTTCCTGATTTTGGGGACACAGTGACCTTTGACCTTGACCTATATTTTGGTATGTGACACTTCATTTCCCTCTATTGAATCCACTCACAAAAAATTAGAAATTTTTAACGATTTCCTGATTTTTCGATCACACTGACCTTTGACCTCTGACCTTGACCTACATTTAATATGCAACACATCGTCCCTCCCCTAGGGCATCCACTCACCAAAAATTAGAACTGTAGATAGAAAACTGTCAACGATCAATGATTTCCTGATTTTTGGCAACAGTGACCTTTGACCTCTGACCTCAACCTCAATTTTGGTACGCGACACATCGTCTCCACCTGGCGTATCCACTCACAATAAATTGCAACTGTGGAAAGAAAACGTTCACAGATATAGACCGGACACGAACACTTAAGTGATTTCCTGTTTTTTAGGCCAGTGACCTTTGACCTGTGACCTCGACCTTCATTTTGGTACGCGACACATCGACTCCCCGTAGGGTATCCACTCACCAAAAATTGGAGCTGTGGATAGGAAACTGTCCCAGATATAGACCGGACACGAGAACCGGACAGACGGACAGACGGACGGAAACCGCCATCACATAATACGTCCGCCTTTTGGGCGGGCGTATAAAAAGGCAATTCCAAGTAATGCAGAATGTTTCTTCATACAAATATGGGATTAATCATATTTTTGGTATGATGGGAAATCCCGCAAGTAAAACGTTGGGAATTGACAGAATAGGTTGTTCAGCATATTTTGCCTGCTTATTATGAACTCCAATGTATGTAATGAAATCAAGTTTTCACAGAATGACAATCATATGTACCAAAGCCTATTGTTCGAACAAGCTTGCATGGTCTTTGCATTTCATTTTTATTTCAAGAAATAAGTGCACCCGCAGAGAGACAGATTCCTATAATGAATCAAGGGGTCCTTTGGCTGACATCCATTCTCACATCAGAAAAGGCAGTGAACAAAGACAATTCAGGATCATTGTTTGTTGGCAGCACAGGCTGCTTGGGGTCGAGAGTATATGCCACCATACTCTAGTTGGTTGGTTGTTTGGTTTAACGTCGCACCTAACCTTATTGGTCACACGGCGACGATGACCCAAACAAACATAACCTAGCAAAACCCTAACCCTAACAAAAACCGAACCAAAATTACAAAAACATTTGAATTTCGAAAATTAGGCTCTACAGACACTGGTGATCACAATGGAACGTCAGAGAGCCTGATTAGTTTGGCACTTTAATCTACCTCCTGTGCCAGACAAACATGGTACGCCATACTGTGTTTAGGGAAAGAGTGAAGGCAGGAAACGGCATGGAGATCCTGTTGCCAGAGCTCAGTGATTACTTAATAATTTTGTACCGAACTTAGTAAAACTCGAAAATACTCATAAAATTGTTCATATTAAAGAGCTTCGTTCCTGCATGTTGTTTTGTGTGTTTTTTTTTGTTTTTGTTTTTTTTCATGCAGTGTCCCGGGTAAATCGCAATGATTGGTCGATTTACCTGAGACACGTCCTCAAAAACACAGACAGATGCGAGTGAGACCAAAGATATTTTACGCCTATTTTTTCCTATACACAGTATGGCTGCATAAACGCTCCACCCCAAGCAGCCTGTGGTTGGCAGGAATTACGGTCTACTTGGGCAGAAACAGGGAGCTGATGTAAGAAAATAATGAATGGATAAACTCATTGAAATTGTATGTGCATTCTATATTTTATTCAACACTTGCTTTTCAAGCCATTAATTGACATAAATTATATATATATAACTGATTCCTGTATTCCCCGAATGAAATTTCTGACACCAGCAGGGATCATATTGAAATCGTAGCAGTCCAACACCATACTGTAAGCACTGGTAGGAAATATAACGGTGTACTGGACAAATGTTGACAGATGGATCGATAGACAATATTTCAAGGACTGCAAAAATCTTTTATAATTACTGTACATGTTTCATCTTTGTATTTCTTCAGAGAAATAGAACACTATTGTACAATATACATTCTATATAGGATAAAGTCCTGTAAACTTATGGACTTATTCGCAATAAGTTATACATTACATATTATTGCTTCGAGAATATGTGCACTGCCTTTCCGTCGGCTGCATGACGAGTCTGCCAACTAGATACCAGCACAGTCGCGTGTCCATTTGCACATCTTTCGTGCCTAACACTAGTACATACTTCAGTCAATCAAAACCGCCTATCTGCTTCATTCTTCATGAACTCACCAAGTGATATTTCAGAGCCTTCTCCATGAAATTGACAATTTAACTGTGTGTGTGGAACATCATTTTCAATGAACAGAAAAACTCTATGATCTCTGTGTGGGTGATGTTACCTGTCACAACAAAATTCAGACTGATCAAAATACAGCTAGATTCGATTTTTTCATCTGAATGCAAACGACTTGGAGAAAAGAAGATACCTGCCCCCTTTACTCGTATACCAGTTTGTAGAGATGTCAGTTGATTGGCTAATCAACAGTCATTATGTGGCCAAAACTGACAAAAGGAAATGACAATCCTAGAATCTGGATAGTTTGTAGTGCAGCTGTTGGCTTCTATTTTCATGTCTACAATAGACAAATCGCATATTTCAGATCTTGTAGTATACCGGTAGCGACTTTAAGATTGTTTCTAGGGAGCTTCTTGAAATTAGGGCAGCAGTTCCTCAAAAGGAATGGCATATGCTGGTTATCCGAATGGGATACACTATGCCCAGTGTGGTGTTCTGATCAGCATGGATAGGAGTTCCAATAGGAATGGCATATGCCATCCCCTGCCATTCCCTATGTGTTATTGTATGGCAAGCCATATGCCATCCTTTCTTCGGTGAGTTCGAAAATGGATGCCAGGGAGTTCCTAAAGCCCAGCGCACATGAGAGCTATCAGCTGAGCTAACGGCCTCAATTGCCTGTCAGCATGTCAGGGGCTAGCTCTCGTGTGCGAGCAGTTTTTGGTGAGTTTTTGGCCTCGCGAGACCGGAAAAAAAAAATCAAATTTGTTTGATAATTTCACCTCGCGAGGCCAAATCCTCAGCGTGTGCAGCGAACGTAAGCTAAAAGCTCAGCCGTTTTATTTGACAGGCCAATGAAACGCATCTTCTTTTCACGTGATTTATAAGCACGACTGTTCAAAATGGCCATTTTCACGTGACCCCGGTCACATGAAAGATCACATGATCTTAAAGAAGGTGTTTCGCAGGAACTGAAATCAATTCAGTGAACTTTTTGCTCATCGTGTGCGCTGAAACCACACGAGAGCTAGCCCCTGAGCTGACCGGCAATTGAGGCTGTTAGCTCAGCTGATAGCTCTCGTGTGCGCCGGGCCACACCGTTTGGAATGCCTTATGCCAGTTTCTGGTATGCCCTAATTTCAAGAAGCTCCCTTAATCAGACTGAATGAAGATAATAACCAATCACAAGATATTCAACACGCTTCAATCAATAACAGAGAGAGCAATCAACTGTAAGAAATTGTACAACAATGCAGACATCGACAAGAATTGTGAACAATCACAGTTGGATATAATATAAAGGGTAGTTTTAGATACATGTATTATCTTTTTCTAATCAAAACTCGCCATAATAACCTATACTTTTAATGTAGGTGATCAAAATGACGAGTTTAGAAAGCTGTTTCTTCTATTATAATTAAAGTTAAAAATATTAGGCATACATATATACAAGAGGCAGAAATCCATTGATTGTTTACATAACGATGCTAAATATTTAAAATATTGAAATCGACCGATCTTAATATTGACGTCTCAATACAGATCCGTTTATATTGAATTTATCTAGTTGTGGCCAGCGCAGACTTGCAATACGATCTGATGCATTAGGACTCTATCAAAGTCCTACAATTTACTCTGAAATGTGATGAGTATTATAATTTGTTCATGAATCATAAGATAAATTATAGCAAATGTTATATAAATTCATCATTCTCAATACATTGAAGTAAGGGTGAGCCTACACATAAATCAGAGTGTATGTCACATACTGAAAGCAGCACGATTTTAATACTGAAAATCAATTTGAGTGCTTTGTACAAGTGCAATATAAAGTTCATATGTGACTGAGGGGCCATCCACATTTTACATAATGCAGTTTTTATTTTCAAGAAATTTTGGCAAACCCCCTACCTACCCCTGTAACGTTCTTTAAGGAGACCACTCAGAAATTACGCAGAATGGGTATAGCCTATATCAACTGACCTCTGACCCTGATTCATAACATGGGCCAATTGATAAATTTAGATTGATCTAATAGAGCAATCAATCTCATGTTCGGCTAAATCCGTCTTGTCAGAACTTAGCTTCTCGCATAGAACGCACAAAAAGCCACCAGTGGGGAGGGTATGAAATAGTGCCTTGTGAAAGAAGGTTAATTTTAATCAGAAGTACATTCGACTTTTACATGTTTTACGAACGTATTTCTAGGTTTAGTTGTATAATAGTAGTTGGTGCGGTGGGGAGGCATGATCAACCTCGCAGGGTGCAGCGATGTTGTAGAGAAGTTCAACCAAAAATTAATTGTGCGAATGTGCGAACGTGATCCCGTTTTCGCACCAAGAAACACACTAGGCCAGAGGTCACTCTCGCAGCTTGAGTTCTGGGTTTGGATTGTAGGACAATTTACAATACTTCATTGAACTTGAAAGTGGGTCCCTGATGCGTGGACATCCAGATCTGTATTTGAAGTGACATACAGGACATAGGTACACTTGTCCCTTAATATAACATGGATCATTTTTGCAGGATTCAGTATAGCAGCCACTGTTTTGTCCCACAAAATATATCTGTAATATGTATGCGACTCTCCTATACTGCGATCCGGTCTGATTTATTTCAATCAGACTGGAAGATAGCCAGCCACCCTCATATCTGGCTATAGCATTACACAATATATGGATGAGCCAGTTGGACAAGACCTTCACTCAGTCACTTATATTATACACATTATTAGTCAAACTTAAAGTCAAGTATACAAATTTACTGATGAGTTAAAGAGTCATATATTTAATCCGTGTATTTATAAATTAAAAAATTTACATCTCTCCCCACAACATACACAAAACATCTCCCCATTCACAAACATACATATCGAATCCAGCCAGTATAATAACATGCAAAAATCAAGCGGTATATAAAGAGTTTAACAATATTTACAGCTGCCCTATCCACTTCCGCCTCTCGCAACAAATAATTACAGATCAGTCTGGACTGAGATATTAAATATTAAATAACTATTATTGATTCTTTCATTTAGGAGAAAGTACATGTAACTATTTAAGAGTGCTAGGCCATATTTCAGTCCAGGAAACTGTTCATTTCTCTAAATCTTGGTGAGAATTTCAATGCATTATATTTAGGTCTTATTGAAAAATGTCAATGGCGATCAACACCTCACTCTCCGTCTAATAGCTAAATAGGAGAGAAATATTATAAATCTTGACTGCCGCTCAAATAGGCCTGAAACCTGAGGACAATATATCCCACTACTATCCTGTGATGACATGCAAGTCCATGACAAATGGCATGTGGGGATCACAATAATTCTATTTAATTACCCCGTCACCTCCCTCATATTTGTGGATTTGGTTTAATGTCACACTCAAGGCTTTTTCACTCATATGGTGACAATCAGTCTGGTTGGTGGAGGAATCCGGAGTACCCGGAGAGAACCACCGCCCGTCGGCAAATAATTGGCGGGGCTCGAACCCATGCCGGATCAGCGGTGTGAGGCTAGCGGTCACCCAATGAAGCGCCTTGAACCACCCGGCCACGAAGTGCCCCCCCCCCCTCCCCCCCCCACATGTAACTAGACAACAATTTAATTGCCAATGCAAGATCCCGGCACCAGCGGTCATAAGCCTTTAATTTGGGGTGTAGGGTTACATACAGGTCTTCATGCCTTGAGGCATCTGCGCGTTGTTACATTTCAGGATAATTGACACCTGCCATGTAGATGAATGAATGGGGAATGGGTTCAGGGGAATAAATGTCATCATGGTTTAGGTCTTTAGAACATACAAACATGACAGATATATACGTGCTAACATCCTGTTTGACAGAAATGACTGTGAAACATAATATTTAGAAAGAAAAAATAACAATAAAATTGAAAATACATGTACAAACAAAATGTAATGAATAAATCTACAAACTTTTTCTTTACAAATAGGCACCATAGAGAAAGGATGACCTGACTAGTCAAACCTTTTAGCACATTTAATAGCTTCAAGCAATCATTTAGTATAAGATCCAGCATTGAAATGTCTGTCTCGTAACATTTTCTGGTATAAAAGACAGACAATACAACCTTTGTCATGTTGATATGATATTGTCTTCAAGAGCGTCACCAGGGGGTTGTTAGGTGCGAATGACCTCATCTTGTCACCCAACTGTATGCTATATCCCATGTTGGTCAGTTGAGCACTGGGCTCTCAATCTAATAAGTAAACATGGGCAACACCCCCCTCTCACAAAATCCTGGCAACGCCCATGATCTTGTCGGTTAGATTGCAGGGATCTTACATCAAACCACTCCCATACATTAACAATGAAATGGGTTAATGAAAGAAATATGAATATACCAGTGTTCATTGAACGTATGTCCTCTAACTCTGAAAATAAAGAAAAACTCTCACCCCTATACAAGTAAAATGGATCAGTCTAACAGACAGTTCAGGTTTCAGTATTGTTGTTAAGAACTGGTCCATTTTGCACGAGGGGGGATATTGCTGAACAATCTACAACAGAATGATCACAGGCAAGTTCACAAGTCTTCACTCAGACATAAGTTCATTCTTCTAGCATCAGAGTCTATATCTCATACTATCAGTGTAACAAGTTCTGATTGATTTCACCAAAAAAACCAGGTACACATGCGCATTCAGTCTTTATCCTTCGTGATTAACACAGATGGAGTTCTTTGAAGCATTCAGTCATATGGGAGTGATAAAAAATGTTTCCTGCCTATCTTTGCAGGAGTTGTTTGCAGGATATAGTATTGTCGAAGAAATGACTTATCATGCAATTTGTATTAAACTACTCCATCAGTTTGTCAAAATAGATGCATACATTTGGTCTGTGCGAATAAAAAAAGAGTGAAAAAGTAAGAAAAAAAAAGAACTTCTCATTTTCTTTTTCTTCGAAACTGTGCCTGTGAAGCAACAGATTAATTTTATTCAGCTTAAAAAAAGAATGAGTGAGTGAGTAAATATGATTTATCGTCACTTTGAACAATTTTTCAGTCATATCGCAACATTCACGTTCCTATTCCTTTCAAACCAGGGAACCTCACAGGTATGGTCCTATTCCTTTTCACACCCGGGAACCCCACAGGTGCCCCAGTTAGTCGCCTCTTACGACAAGCTGTCTGATGAGCTGAGGCCTTGTATCACCATGACCTGGGAGAATGAGTGAGTGGTACACTTTGCATAGAGTCGAATAAGCTGTTAAGCTGTAATATCATGGGTCGACTGCTGCATTCTGTAAGAAGCAATGCTGTTTGGCTAGAAAAAATGTTGCAGGTCATGTTTTCAGGGAGGGGGGGGGGGACATTTGCTAAAGTTCACACTGATATTATGAGATAATAAAGACTCTAAAATAAGGAGAATAACATACCACACTTGGTACAGCTAATAGTACTGTATATAATCAAGCAGGCTTGGATTCAAATGTTCTCGAATCACACACCCACCATACTTTGAAACATATGGGAGTTCTCAGTATTCTCAAAGTACATGTACAATTTTATCTTCAATCAAAATTAAATTCCATGAAAGAGAAACAAACTTACACGTATCGGTGATCTAAACTGTACATTCGTGTCTCTTCTCTCGATTTCCTATGTTATATTACATATGGTCCGTTTCCGATGATTGTTGGTGTATGTTCAGCTCTCCAGTACTGGGGAGTTTGCATCATTTGTACAAGTGTGATTATTGATGAGATTTCTAATAGGGGGACATCTGCCACAGTGGCTTGGGTAGCAGTGGGTGCCTTCGTTGTTGATGTTGTTGTTGTTGTGATTATATATATATATTTTTTTTTTTTTCAAGAATATAATTATTTCCCACCTTTTCATAGACAACAATGACAGTGGACGTCGTAAAAATCCTTTCTATATGACCTACATCGATCTACATATCCCTCCTCTAGTAGATCTGCATCTAAACGACAAGTGACGCAACTATAATGTTAAAGCCGTATACCGACTTTCGCCAAGAATCCTGATACATGGGGAATTCGGGTGTCTGCAGACAACCAATAGTAAATAGATGAGCGGGCATGGACAATGGTGAAAACTCAATGGGCGTGGAGAATGCCATGAGGTAAGTTCAACTGTGGACCACATACCGGGATTCGTGGCAAATTCTTTAACATTGCGTCACTTGTCATTTAGATGCAGATTTTATGACATCCACGGTCATTGTGGTGTATGAAAAGGTGGGAAATAATAATATTCTTGAAATAAAAAAATATATATATTCACAACAACATCGATGAGGACACCCACTGCTACCCAAGCCGGGACATCTGCCCTTCTAAAGCGTCAGATCTGGTGTCCCATATTATGTTCTTTTACATACGAACAGTTACAATAGTAATCCTGGGACTGATAGGTACTGTGGTGTAACTGCACATTTCTGCTCAGAAAGGCCCCTGAGAAGTTATAATCAGTTGCTGACCGTACAGGAGGTTGTTTCACACAGTCTTCGCGCATTGCGATTGAAATCCTGCAAAAGGAGTGGTTTGTGATGGGTCTGTAAAAGTCTGTAAGAGTGTTTCACAAATAGCCTGTTTGCACTCAAATTTGAGAACATTCGCAGAATATATATATATATCTCTCCGAAATAACTATTTAGACATATTTTCTGACTTTCTTCAACATGTAGTTTATTAAAAAGGCATCAATCTAGCGTAAGTTATCGAAGATAATAATAAATTTTGTCCAAAACTCGACCTATGAAATTTTGATTGGAAGTACGCTCTTCTGTCTTGGAGGCATAATACTCCCATTCTGCTTTGGTAGGGATTTACAACAACAACGAACATGTTGTTGGGGACTTCCAAAAACAAAGTTTGTGTTTTATACTATTAACAAATGGATGGAATATCCCTCATTCTCAACAATACGTGAAATCCAGGTGATTGTAGTTAATGAAACAGCCAAGAATATGAAAGGTTTGCTAGAGGCTCACCCCGCTCGCAAATTTGCGATCAAACGTAAGAAGATTTGCTAGAAAGAAGGTTTTGTGAAACACTCATTTTACTTGCGAATGTTCATACGAAGGGTTTGTGACCGACTTTCATTGTAGGAACACTCTGTGAAACAAAGCCCTGTATTGTGCTGTAACTGCACATTTCTGTTAAGGATATTGAACCCTCCTGCACACACTTTTGCACACCCTCTAGAAGTTGTCTTCATCAAGCTGGAAGTATGACTCAGTGCTATGGTAATGTATATATTTGTTGAAAGCGCATTGCTCAAGGATTGCAAAAATATAAATTTGTTCACTGTTAACTTGAAGGTCATGAAGAAATTTGGGTTTAAAAAAATATTTAATTTATTATCAATTTTTGAAATGCTATTTTCAAAAAAGTATTCAACTTATCGTAACATACATCATCATTTCCTGAAGAAAACAACTCCAACAGAAAATCTCTGTCTCAGTTTTATCAATTTTTGGCTTAGTTCTCATTCTGTTGACAATTAATGGAAAATTTCTTTACAAAATTTAGCAACTCACAATTTCGAACTTTGAAGTTGAATTAAATATCAATAGAATAAAGAACTAGACCAAAATTGACAAAACTGAGATACGGATTTTCCGTTGGAGTTGTCTTGTACAGGAAATGATGATATAAGTTATGGTAAGCTGAATAGTTTTTTGAAAATAACCATTTGAAAGAGAAGGCCCATTTTTTTTAATTATTTTTTTTAAATTTGAATATCTTTACAACCTACAGATTTACAGTGAACAAATTCATTTTTTGGAATCCTTAAGAAATGCGCTTTCAAAAACTATATACATTACCATAGCTATGAGGCATAGTTTCAGCTGTGTAAAGACAAATTCTAGAGGGTGTGTAAAAGTTTCTGCAGGCGGGCTGAGTATCCTTAAGCTACTGTACCAAGCAATTACCATACAGTTTTCCATACAGCAACCGTACCGTACTGATCAGTTTCTGAATGGAAATAGTGTCAGTTCTTGGCAGTCCTGAACTGCTCAGTTAATGATTTCACAGTACTGGCTTGAATATTTCTGTGCAGTACCACTCAGTACTGCACTGAACCATTCAGTATTAGGGCCTTTCTGAATACTACCGATAGGCTGGAAACTGCACAGTTCTAAATGGTCAAAGTTTCCCTGTGTAATACATGATGATTTTTCGACTAAGTAACCTCTTTGTTGATGGAGGGTGTAAGTTTGAGAAAATTGTGAGAAAAAAAGGCTCTGCCTGTTTGGTTCACAGATGATCCCAAGACTAAATGTCCAACTCTCATTTTTAGGACCATACTCCCACAAAGTGTTAGTTATTTCTGACTTCTCTCCCACATCTCGTCTCTATGTCATATTTTCTTCGCGCTGGAACGAGTCCCATTGATTGGCCCGAGGTTCTGGTAGACTTTGTTTGGGTCATCCATCGGCTCCCTGGAGAAATAGTTGAAACAAAACAAATTATTCACTGGTGTTTAATGTTTCGAACCGCTCATACATAAACATTAGCCAGCATTGAGAGATCAAGACACCAAATTTAATGATTACCAGTAACCATGGTAACAATATTTACGCCTGAATAAATCAATCTCTAGCTTCAGAAACACTTTTTTGAGAGAGAGAGTGGGGGGGGGGGGGTTCTTTTCTTTTGCACAGACCAAATATTTCCATCTCTTCTGGCAAACTGATGCACTAGTTTAATACAATTCGAATGAAACAAAGAATGTTCTTCGAGCCAGATTTCAACTATATTATTTCCTGCAAATAATACCATCCAGGTCAAGAAACTCTCTGACTCAAAGTTAAAGAACATTAATTTGGCAAAACTTTGAGAGAGAAATGTGCAAAAATGAATTATTTTTGCTGTTGGTGATAGAAAGGGTTCGATGTGGGGCTAAAAGAATGACGCGGTTGTGACTGCGAAGCTAAAAAAATTAAATTATTAAGACTGATGCTACAAGCTGATCGATTAATCTTCAAGAGTTAACTTTTGGATAGATAGATAGCATGTCAATCTGATCTTCCAGGATGAGTTTCAGTAATTTGCAATCTCTCTGTAGTTCACACTAAAGCTTTACTGATAATCTTTACTCTTGCATTACGTGGAAAAAAAAGCCATTGTTTCGAGATTTCCCTGATCATAGCTGACATGGAAATCCTCAAAACATTGTATGTAAATATTAAATATGATAAATATGGAACACTCTGTAAAAACATTTGACCTACTTTGGTAAATCTCGTAATCCCGATTTCTGGCCACCTCGGGGTGGAGGTTGTAATGTTGGTGCATTGACTGATCCAGGCCGCGGGGCATCAAACATGTTAGCGTAACTTATATTGGTGTACTCTCTCCCAGCCACTGTACTTCTCTGAAAGAGGAATCCATTGTTTTATAGACCAATCAAAACATACAAAACATAGCACTGGTACCAATAAATCAAAATTAACAGTTTAACCTACAATCAAAACATACATTAACATAGCACTGGTATCAATCAATCAAAATTGACAGTTTAACCTACATGTAGTAGTGAATCAGAAAATGTTATTTATTTTGGTACTGCTGTATTTCCATGAGACATGGTGGTAATGACGGATGGGTATATTACGTACCTACTCAGGTGATGACACTACTCCAATGCCACTTTTGGCTGAAGCCCAAAGTATGTGTCCTGTGCAAGGTCAGTTTGCTTAGGCATAATCATTCTTGAATTACGGTAGTTAAAAACAGGTGACAAAAGAAACAACTTTGACCCACTGACCCTCCAAAAATAGGTCAATCTCACTTTGTGATACACTTCTAGTCTATGAACACATGCATGTGTTATGCCAGTTGTGCTCCCAGGCAGTCAGTTTTTCAGATAATTAAATTGTGACAAATCAGCATAATCTGACCTGGTGACCCCAAAAACCTAGGTCGATCTCAATGATTTTTGATAGGCTTTCATTTTGTGACCATATGCATGTGTGATGTAAGTTTGGTGTACCCAGGCATATTCATTCTTGAGATATGGCGGTAATGAGAAAAAGATCTCAGAGACAATGTTGGCTGTAGTGCATGACCTGATGTGTGTCTGATGTAGCTTCAGTAAACCTAGGCCTTATCATACTTGAAATATGATGGTAATAAGCAGCCAGAAATGAATGAACAAATTTGACCTAGTGACCCAGAAATAATAGGTCAGTCTCACTGATTTTTGTTTCTGCTTTAAGACAATTGTTTGGTTTTCCAAGGCAGTCATTCTTGAGATATGATGGTAACAATTAATTCATGATAAATTGACACGGTTTGACCTGATGACCAAAGAGAATATGGGTCAATCATTGCTGAATGTCTGACTGTATGCATGTGTGATGTAAGTCTGGTATTTCTAGGCAGTCATCCTTGAGATATGGTGGTAACGAAAAATCAGAGATGGACAGGAAACGACGTTAAATCCTACTCACTCACCCGGACAGACAGATGGACATACATGATGATAATACCCTTCCGGAAAAATTGCCACACACATGTGATAAACATGAAGAAAGGCCCTATGCTGTTACTATGGCAAACAGAAACCAGGATGGCCACCTCTACTAACTCATCGATCAAACATGGCAGAACGTGAGTGAGTGAACATCGCTTTCAAATTTTTTTCCAGTCATATCACGACATTTGAGTCCAATTCCTTTTTCACACCTGGGAACGTCCTATTCCTTTTTACACCCAAGAAACCCAAGGGTGGGGTCTGGTTCCTTTTCACACCTGGGAACCACACAGCTGCCCCAGTTAGTCGCCTCTTATGAGGAGCTGAGGCCTATTCTTACCATGACCTGGGGTGTGCACGACGACATCCCAGGTCTACCCCGGGAACCCCACAGGGTCATGGCAGATGCATGTACTTCAATATAGTAGGGTGGTAGGCATCAAAGAGTGTCAAGAGATTGAATTGTAACCAAGACATTTTACTCATTGGTCTGCAGTAATCGGAGAGAATACCCCTGTAGTTAATCACAGAATATGTTACGTACATGTTCTGCCTGTATCCGCCTCTGTTCCGTCTCTATATAATGTTGTATGGCCAAATAAACAAATTTGTACTGAGCCTCTGTCTGGACCATCCCTGACCTCTGTGACCTCACAATCTGTATCGTCTTTTGGATGTCAATTTCAACATCCAAACCTTCAAGACAGTAAACACCAAAGAGCTTCATAAGGGGAGGTTACTTTAATTACACTTTAATTTTGAACTGATCACACAAAAAGCAGTTAGAACAATCAAATCTTGGTTCATGCTTTGGCAATGAAGCCCATTCAATCAGTGTTATTACCAGTATTCAATAACATCAGTTATAAAACAGTAATGTATAACCTAGCCCTCTAATAATTCAATCACAGGAAGTGAAATTTCCCACCATAAAATCTGAGGGTGATCAAATTTTTTAGAACAGGAAGTTGACAAACTGTTTCAAAATCATACATATAATAAATTATTTCTTTCATATTTCAATGATTTCAGCGGGTTATCAAATTTATTAGAACCATAGATTGAATTCTGTACCCAATGTTGGGGGTGATTGAATTTTGATAGGGGGATTGAATTATTAGAGGGATTACCAAATTGAAAATTCTACAAACTGGATGTGACCTGGAGAGGATCACCTGGTGATTACTCCACTTCGTGACCTTTGACCCTTACCTTTGGATTTAATCTGGTTCAGTATCACATCTACCACAATAAACGTCCCCGTCCGGCCTATACCAGCACTGAAATACAAATAAACAAAGTGAATATATCGGTAACAATATACAGACATAGACAACAAGGCTTTTCATAATTTTGAATTCTATTCCTTGAATTTGAAGTCCCTGAACTGAAAGGGGGGGGGGGGGGGAATTTGGTTAAATGTCACTCTCAAGGTTATTTCACTCATATGGTGGCAGCCAGTTTGAATGGTGGAGGAACCTGGAGTACCCGGAGAGATCCACCACCCATCGGCAAGTATCAGTTGAAAGGATGTGCTTTTGTGCAGCACAATGTAAACTGTGAGGTACTGATAGATCAATGCCTCAAATCCAGTTAAAACATCAGCAAGGGCCAACATCCAGCCCCAGAGAAACAAAGTGATAGGATCTAATGTAACTTGATCAACTCTGTGAGAATATTATATAATGCCTGGTGGAGATGTCGGTTGAGAACATAACCAATAGTATTAGACCCTCCTGATGTTGGGCCGATGACTGGGTTTGGCAGATTTCATGTCAGCCGGCAGATATTGAGATCGAAAAAGAGGTCATGCTATCTCATGGATCAACTGTGATGCATGATTCAGGGAATTTCCTTCTTCACACACAAGCCAATTTCCACCTTCTCACTTTCAACTTTGATGAGTGAATGCAGGAATTGTCTTGTGTATGAAGCTCCAACATGTTCATGAAAGCTGAAAGAATAAGAATGTGTGTAGTTGCTGTCGAACAGTCAATGACAGGTCCGGAAAAAGAAGAGCCTAGAGAATTGTTTATTTAGTTACGTTGAGGTGCGTACAGTGGCCAATGAGAATCTTAAGTTGTCTTAACGTATAATGCATTCCTAAGTTGAGCACCAAAAACCAAGATGGCCACCATTACCATGACAACCAATATACATATATCTTTGTGCAAATGATGTTTTTTCAAATATTTTGGATCATATACAATATATATAAAATCTTTGAGACAACTTCATTTTTGAAAGGATTAAAATATTCCCACCCGCTTAATTGAAACTGGTGCAGGTCAAAGACCTATCAACGAAGTGGAGAAGATGCACTGCTAAGTCTGACAGTTTATATAGAACAGGGACAGTAGGCATCATCCCGGTAACTAACCTGCAATGGACAACAATGGGACCAGCATCTGCGATGGCCTCCTGCTGATCATTGACTTTCTGTAAATAATTAAGCACACTTCCCGGGTCCGTCGGTACTCCATAATCTGGCCATATAAGGTAATGGAACTGGTAAACTCTCCTCGGCTGTTCCTGGAAAGAGGAGATTAGGTGCAAAATGTATTAAAAACATCCTGCCACGACATTCACAATAATATTTGTGTTTCTATAACTATTGCGAATAATCAGCAATTTGCATGCTCAAGTTAATCCTTGGATACTGCTTTTTGGTTTCGATGGCAGTCATGGCAGTGGGCGGTGCACCTGGCATGAGCTCCGGTTCATAAATTTGGGCGCTTCGCTACGTCTATAACCCAGAATATATTTTTGATCGATGATGTTCTCAAAATTATCACAAATGTAATCTTGTTGGTCCTTTCTTATAATAGTAGGAATATTATCATATTTACCCCAGTTATCAATAGTTGAAAAACTCACTTCATGCTATAAACATGGGGGAGAGATCATGATAATGAGCCGAAGCTGTGCACTGGTCTCGTACACCATGGCATGACAGCATTGTCAAATTAAACGTGGGAAGAACCCATTGGATATGTAAATTTGGAATTTTTATAGATAGGTTCAAGTTATTTTCTCTTTCAACTTTTTTACAAAATTTCAATGAAAAGGGTTAATGTTATTTTGAAACACCCACATGAACCCTTTTCATTAAAATTTCATACCGGTACTTCTATTACTCACGGTATCCTCTCGGGTGACTTCAAATTCTCTGAGTGTGTAATCAGACTCGGTTTTCTCTGTTATATGCTTAACCACCAGTTTGCCAAGATTTGTGCTGATTTCCCGTACAGCATTTGTTGTCGGCCAGTATCGCACACACTTGTTCTGAAAAAGAGATGAGTGAGTCAATATGATTTAAAGTTACTTTCAACAATATTTCAGTCATATCACAATGTTTGTGTCCCATTCCTTTTCACACCTGGGAACACCACGGGTGGGGTCTGATCCCTATTCACACCCGGGAACCCCACAGGTGCCTCAGTTAGTCGCCTCTTACGACAAGCTGTCTGAGGAGCTGAAGCCTATTCTTACCATGACCTTGGGTGTGCACGACGACACCCCAGGTCAACGTCGTGAGCCCCACAGGGCAATTTTGAAATTTTTTTTGTAAATATAAAATAAAATTATCACAATATTCCATTACATTCTGTGATCGCCACTTCCTGTTTGTCAATTTCATCGTAGTTAACCACAGGGGCCGCGGAGCTGGGGAGGGGGGGGGGGGGTCTGGGGGCTATAGCCACTTTTTGAGACAGCAATGTTATTTGTCCTATCTGAGATGGCATCAGTCCAGCATTTAACATGGCCGGAATAGAGTTCAGCCTCTACCCCCCCAACTTTCAGAACTACCATTCTGTTGATCCTAGTTAATCATCTGACAGAACTACCATTCTGCTATCCTAGTTAACCAATCAACTGACAGAACTACCATTCTGCTATCCTAGTTAACCAATCAACTGACAGAACTACCATTCTGCTATCCTAGTTAACCAATCAACTGACAGAACTACCATTCTGCTGATCCTAGTTAACCAATCAACTGACAGAACTACCATTCTGCTATCCTAGTTAACCAATCAACTGACAGAACTACCATTCTGCTATCCTAGTTAACCAATCAACTGACAGAACTACCATTCTGCTATCCTAGTTAACCAATCAACTGACAGAACTACCATTCTGCTGATCCTAGTTAACCAATCAACTGACAGAACTACCATTCTGCTGGTCCTAGTTAACCAATCAACTGACAGAACTGCCATTCTGCTGATCCTAGTTAATCAATCAACTGACAGAACTACCATTCTGCTACCCTAGTTAACCAATCAACTGACAGAACTAACATTCTGCTATCCTAGTTAACCAATCAACTGACAGAACTACCCATCCTACTTGATCTACTGTACAAGCCCTGATTATTGTTCACATTCAATCTCAGGAAGAGCATTACCCTCCCCAGCAATGTAGAGCTTATCAGATTTATTGGAACATTATTATAAGGACTGTTCAATTTATTAGGTAGGTTACACAGAACTGGACCAACGATTTGGGAGTCATCAAAAGGGATCGTAAATCCTCAAATAAGTTTCCATCAAATGAAAGACCATTGGAAAGTGTGGGAAAATATTTTTTGTCATTTATTACTTATTCCATTCCACAAAGTGAACTGCATAATAAACATGTGATTCTGTGGTGGTCTGTTGCGATCGTATCAAGTTCTGGTGATATCACACTGCCTTAAAACATTGTACACATTGTTAAACTTGGTATGCACTTTTCAATGCTTGAAACAAGCTTGAGTTTCAACACTTACTCACTGTTCCAATGTGCATGTTTCACATTACTTTGAGAAAGAGCCACCAAAATCGAGGAAATTAAAATTAAAAAGATTCAAATTGATTTGGCAAGTACGAGTCACCATACAAATTCTCAAGTACTTTTTACCCAGTTAGAAAATAGTGAATAAATGAGGTAAAAATATATTTGGATACAGCTGAAATTTGTCTTTCATTTGACTTTCACTTCGACTGAAGGTTTACTGTCACTTTAAATGCCAATTCTTGCCAATTCTGAAACTGAAACTCATATGGCACAGGCATTGCCCAAGTCTTGAAGTGTCATCTTTGGGTAGATCTCGCCAGAATTTGATACATATATTATAAACTACTAATATACCGGCAAAGGTACATAGTACCGGTATATTATATACTGATTTGCAGGGCATCAAAGGACATTCCAATTCTCATACTTCATAGTGAGCAAGTGTTGGTTTCCTGACACATTCACCAAACATTTTACATACCTTGCCTCTTTCAACTTCTTTCGTTGTCATGACGATGACTCGAGAGTTCTCCTGCCACATCATACGCCAGAAATCATCTATAGTGTTCGGTAAACTACCCTGTGTGGCTATATATAACTTTTTAGGTTCCAGCGAGTCATCTTCTGACTGAAGAAAGGACAGAGTGAAGAACATAAACACAGAGTTTAACTACAAGTACACAAACATACTCAAAACATGAACACTTTCAACACAGTAGAGCCCATCAGTTTGCTGGAACGTACGCAAACCCACTGTCCTTAGCGGACACGTCTTCGCAAGTCCAGGTAATCCCTAAATCCTTTACCTGGACCGTTTTGGTGATGCAGATGAATTCGCAAGTCGTTGCATGCATTACACCATCTCGTATATTTCATCACTCCACAGTTGTTTCGAATTAGCATATCAGTATCTGAAGCACGCGGTTTTCGCTTTGACACCCGATGTCGATTTCTGTCGGACATCAAGGGTGATTAAATTCAAACCAGTCAAAACTCAAACCTCGCAGCCGATTGGTTTAATGAGCTGACTGAGCAAGCATACGGATTGGTTCGGTATAATGGAACCCCACGAGTGATTTATATCCAGAACTGCTATGGGTAGCTAACCAAGCCAGTGTATCGACCCCAATGTATTGGTTGATACACTGGCTAGCGGGGATGTAGTGTACAGTCCTTTCAGCCCTATATAATGTTTATTCTAGACGGAATTTTTCCCACCCATAATGCAACATATCAAACCAAAGATAAATTCAATTATGTAGACAAACATAATTTATGGAAGACACTTATCTATTTCTGATAGAACCATTTTTGATGAACATTGAATCCGGGTTTTGAGATATAAATCTGAAACGATACTTAGTGACTTGTGCATGGACGTTTGAGCTTTGTTTTGTCCTATTTCAGTTCTCCAACTTCTAAAATGCCACCTGCATTTAGAATTGAATTATGATTACAAAACTAAATGAAAGCTACTGGTACCTGATCGTTGAAGTTTGGAATGATACAAAGCTATCTGGGAGGTGATATAGGGATAACCTATGAGAAATATCAACTTACACTGATTATATTAGCATTGATATAGTCAAATCCCACCACTGACGGGTCACCATCCTTTAGTATGACCCGCGTATGATCAACTGAAAGTAAAGGGAGAAAAGAAAACATGACAGATAAGTGAGACACTGCCAGCATGAGGGGTTGAGAAGAATTAAAATGAATCTCACATATTAGACTTGTGCAACAAGCGAGTGAGCGAGTTAGGGTTCAACAATATTTCGGCCATATAGCAACGATATAACTAACTACGATATGATTAGATGGACATGTGGGACTATTCAAGTACGGCCATCATGTAGAGGAAATTAATCTTTTCTTCAAGGCAACAGATATGGTACAAAACTCACCCACTTGAGTAAATATAATTTAACGTTGCTTTCAACTATATTTTCACTTCAGAGATCAGGATGATTCAACTTTTGACTCCACATTTTTGGGGTGGCTCAATATGAATAGAGATAGAATTATTAGAGATAGCCAGCACTCACATGGTAGAATATTTTTATAGCGATTCTTTGGTCTGTTTTCTGGTTTTTGGCCCTCTTTTCTACTGTATAAATGTTTTACTTCTTGTTGTTGTAGTTGCTGTAAAGAAGAAAAATGGCAAGAATATATAATAACACAATCATGACAACGCAAGAAAGAATTAACAGCCACTTCAAAATGCTCCAATCACATGTAGACCAGGGACTACATATTCAGACTATGTTCTAGTTCTACAATATTTGTGACTACCAGAATGGCATATCATAGGCATCGGAAGTGGGGGGGCACTGAAAATGCTCCACATAATGGGAAATTGAGTCTAGAATTCAAAAATTTCGAAGTAGGGGGGGGCATGACCCTGAAAACCTGAACCCCCCGAACCCCCCCTTCCCGCGTCTTGGGATCATATGGCTGTGACAGTATTTGGGGACATCCCACCCCACAGGTCAAATCACCTTCCCATGTCAAGTGCATCTGATCTGCATTAATCTCAATTGCAACACATCATGGCATTAGATTCAAGTCACTTCCAGGAAATGATGTAAACAAACCTCAAACTCTTCCCAAAATCCGGCTTTGCCTTCTTTGTTTTCTTTACCCGTTTCCTTCTGTAATTCTCTGACACGATTCTCGATACCAGAGGCATTGATTCGTGTTGCGTTGAATGGCTGAAGAGAAAAATAGAAATCGGAAAAGTGAAAGGCATAGTGACAGGCATATTGCTAACAGAGTTTAAAGTGATCGTAAACCCTCAAGTAAAGTTTCCATCAAATGAAAGACCATTGCAAACAGTGTCGGAAAATATTTATTTTAATTTTTTACGATTTTATTACACAGAGTAAACTGCAATTAAAGTGTGGTATTCTATGGTGGTCTGTTGCAATCATATTAGGTCCAGTCACGTCACACTGCCTTCATACATATATTTAAAACTTTGTATGCACTTTCCAATGCATGATTCAAGCTTAAGGTGTGTACACTTTGAGTTTCAACACAGACTTACTGTTCCAATGTGCATGCTTCACCAAAATCTGGGAGATGGTAATTCATAAGAGTCAAGTCAATTTGAATCTTGCATTTAATTTCCCAGATTTTGATGAAACATGCACAATGGAACAGTGAATCTGTGTTGAAACTCAAAGTATACACACCTTAAGCTTGAATTAAGCATTGGAAAGTGCATACAAAGTTTGAAATATATGTATGAAGGCAGTGCGAAGTCACTGAACCTAAATATGATCGCAACAGACCACCATAGAATACCACGCTTCATTTGCAGTTTACTCTGTGTAATAAAATCGTAAAAAATTACAATAAATATTTTCCCACACTGTTTGCAATGGTCTTTCATTTGATAGAAACTTTACTTCAGGGTTTACGATCACTTTAAGAAAGAACAAGCGTTCTGAGAACCCCAACATCTCGCCTTGCGGGGTCATCCGCCGAAGGTGCAGCAGTATTGAAAGCATACATGTAGAGCAAACAATAAGGTCTGGAATAGGTGATGTGGTACAGGCAATAATGTCTGGAATAGATTATCTGGTATAGGCAATAACATCCGTCCCATGTGGGATTACTGGCATATAAGTTAACCCCATGTAGGATGTATAGGTCAGTGCCGTGGGATTACTGCTGCATAGGGCAGGCAGTCCAGTGTGAGATTACTGCTGGATACATGTAGGTCAGTGCCATGTGAGATTACTGCTGGATAGGCCAGTCCTGTGTAGGATTACTGCTGGATGGACCAGTCCCGTGTGTTATTACTGATGGATAGACCAGTCCCCTGTGGGATTACTGCTGGATAGGCCAGTCCTGTCTGGGATTACTGCTGGACAGACGAGTCTTGTATGGGATTAATGCTGGATAGGACAGTCCCGTGTGGGATTACTGCTGCATAGGCAGTCCAGTGTGGGATTACTGCTGCATACGGCAATCCTGTGTGAGATTACGGCTGGGGAGGCCAGTCCCATGTGGGATTACTGCTGGATAGGCTAAACCTGTGTGGGATTACAGCGGGATGTCCCATGTAGGATTATGGCTGGATAGGTCAGTGCCATGAGGGATTACTGCTGCATGTTGCAGTCCAGTGTCATATTACTTCTGGATAGGTCAGTCCCGTGTGAGATTACTGCTGCATAGGCCAGTCCTGTGTGGAATTACTGCTGGATAGGCCAGTCCCATGTTGGATTACTGCTGGATAGGCCAGTCCGGTCTGGGATTACTGCTGAATAGGTCAGTCCCGTGTGGCATTACTGCTGGATGGGCCAGTGCCATTTGGGATTACTGCTGGATAGGTCAGCTCTGTGTGAGATTACTGCTGGATAGGCCAGTCCCAAATGGGATTACTGCTGGATAGACCAGTCTGGTCTGGGATTACTGCTGGATAGTTGAGTTCCGTTTGGGATTACTGCTGGATAGGTCAGTCCTGTACATGGCATTACTGCTGGATAGGCCAGTGCCATTTGGGAATACTGCTGGATACGTCAGTCCCGTGTGGGATTACTGCGGGAGAGCTGTGACCTAGGAAAACATGAAACATGTCCACCAAGTTTTATAATCATCCCACGAAAGGTTCAACAAACTTTCCATGTACAGATCTACATGTAAATGTTTGCCCAACAAAAACCTTAACAATGGAAACGTACAAAGTCTAAACTGCAATAATTAGGAGAAAAATTCATATTTAATGTCATACATGTATTTCTTAAATAGCACATGCACAGCCTCGAATCACATTGAATTTGGGTAGCAAGTGTCAAACTCATCCAATGAAAGCTGACAGCTTCAGAAAACTTTCCATGTACAGGTGTACATGTATATACATGTACATTATTATTGGCAGATTACTTAGACGAAACCTTCAAAATTTGAAAAATTAATATTTCATCTCCTAAATAGCACAGGGACATCCTCTAATCATAAGAAACATGTGTACCAAGTTTCATAATCATTCAATGACATCTGACAATTGCAGCAAACTGTGGTGTACAGATGTATATGTGCACTTCAGCTAAACGCAAAATTCACTCATTTGCCAGAATTTGGAGAAAAATTAATATTTCATCTCCTAAATAGCACAGGTACATCTTCTAATCATAAAAAACATGTGTACCAAGTTTCATAATCATTCAAAGACAGCTGACAACTGCAGCAAACTGTGGTGTGCAGATGTACATGTGCACTTCTGCTAAACACAAAACTCAATCATTTGCCATAATTTGGAGAAAAATTCATATTTCATCTCACAAATAGCACAGGTACATTCTCTAATCATAAGAAACCTGTGTACCAAGTTTTGTAATCATCCATTGAGAGCTGACAACTGCAGCAAACTTACCATGTACATGTACATGTATACACATAGAGGCCTACATGTACAATTCACCTAAACAGAAAACTCATTCATTTGCCATAATTTGGAGAAAAATAAAACATTTAAAAACAATGTTAGTATTTGTTATCAAATCAAACCTGCTATCAATGTATGCCATATTCCCTCCATTTTGGAGATCTCCTGCAAAGAAATTATCTCCCCTGATCGTCTCGTCGATCGTCCGCTAGGTGGCGTGTTCTCCGCGCATGCCCTTCCTCTTTTTCCCATGCTGTGCAAGACCTGTTTTGTGTCAAGGCCGAGCAAAGAGGGGAGGATGGGTTGGGCAAATCAGATTGATAGCAGGTTTGATTTGATAACAAATACTAACATTGTTTTTAAATGTTTTATATTTGTGTCTCAAATCTTAACCTGCTATCAATGTATGCCAGACTCCCGGTCTTGTGTCTTGCTTTTGGGTTGAGCGGAGCACGCCTTGTTCTGATTTTGTAAATCTGATATGCCTAGTAATATCCTGATAATTCCCGTGTCGTATAGAGGCGTAGGGAGCTCAAGGAATTACAAGTAATACGGCGAGAGGTGGACTCTGTTCCGACCATTTGCTCGTATACTTGGCCAGATAACCAGGTGCCATCGTGATGCCTTGGAGTGCCTTCGTCCTAGGAGTGTCTTCGTCCCTTGGAGTCCCTTCGTCTCTGGCATGGTCTGTTCCTATACTTACCGAATTGTCGGGATCTTGCTTGCTTGAGCGGCGCCCCCCCCCCCTTCTTTTTCTTGATGGGACTGGTGGACTAAGCGCTGAGGCTGTAGCTAACGAGCCCAACGTAGTCACTCTGTCTGTATGTACAGACATGTCCCCAAGATATGAGTCGACAGTCCGGGCAAGGGCGTGGACGATATCGTCCAGTTTCCCCAAAGCGGCCAGGACATCGCAAAGCTGTAATCTCGTGAGATGATGCCTTAAACAAAAGGGGAGCATCGATGGCGAGTTGATAGATCCAGAGTATCGTCTTCCTCAGCCAGGCTGCAATTATGTTCTCAGTAATATCTGCAGATGCTCCTGGCTGTAGAGATAAAAAACAGGAGACGTCTGAAACCTCAGTAGAATCTGCAGGGCTCTAACTAGACATACGAGTCTGTCATCTTCAGCGGACCCACGAAGTCTGTAAATACTGGAATCTGATATAGTCTCTGGGCACATGGTCCCTGACGTGTGGATTCACTCTAGGCGATGAATTCCGGGATCAGGCGAAGAGGTATGGTTTCCCAACCTGCGGTCCATGTCAGGGAACTGTGCTCCAATGCGTGAAGCTCCGATACTCTAGTGGCTGGAGCGAACGCTGTTAGGAAGGCTGTCTTGTAGGGCAGGGCCCTGATTGTAGCCGTCCTAAAGTCAACTAGGACTCTGGATAGCGCTGAACGGTATCCCTCTATGGTGCTTGGCTTGAATTCCTTATCTTGATGCAGATGTAACAGGAAGTCAGCTATCATCGGCACAGAGGCAGTGTCGGGGTCGATGTCTCTGGTCCAACACCGGGTACAGTTGAGAGGTTGATGATCTGTCTGCCGTCGCCATCGCCTCTGTAACTGGTCTTGAAAGGCCTCGGTCTGCAAGGAAGTCCCCCATAGTCTGCAGACGTGAAGATTGAGCCACTGTAGATCGTGGTGCAGTATTCCGTGTCGCTGGTCTAGTAGCCGGGGCCACGGGCAGCTGACAAGGCAGGTCGGTCAGAAATCAGATTAATGACGGGAACCACGGGCGATGCGGCCACCACAGTATCCCGAGCAGGATAAGGGCGCTGTGCTCTGTTATCTTGGTCAAGACTGCCTGTACAAGTGCTGTCGGTGGAAAAGCGTAGGCGATGAGGCTGTACCAACTGAAGACATCGTGTCGACTGCCCAGACTTGTGGGTCGAGTGTCGGACCGACGAAGATCGGTAGCTGAGCGTTGTCCCAAGTCACAAATAGGTCTACTAGGGGCTGTTCCCAGGTCGATGCCACCTGACGAAAAACCTCTGTATGGAGATGCCACTCCGTCTGTAGGACTTTGTCCGGTCGTGAAAGACGGTCTGCAACGACGTTCAAATGCCTGGGTACATGTCGTGCCCAGATCCGGCATAGATGAATCTGTGTGCAGGTGAAAAGTATCCACGTCTCCTGGAACAACAGCCGGGACTTCGTCCCCCCCAACTTGTTGATGTAGCTCACTACTGTCGTGTTGTCTGTGGCGACCAGGAGTGACTTGCCAAACAGCTGAGAAACTCCAGTGGATGACTGCCATGTTCACTGCTGCCATTCCCAGTACGTTGATGTGCTGTGTTTCCTGTTGTGGCGACCACCTGCCGGATATCTTAAAGTCTCCCAGGTGGGCTCCCCAGCCCGTGAGTGATGCGTCGGAGAAAAGGTTCATGTCCGGCGGTGTCCAACGAAGTGGAATCCCGAACATCACATTCCCCCTGGACCGCCACCATTCCAGGAACTGATGCAGATGCTGAGGAACTGGAACCCGGGGGTGGATAGTCGGAGCTCGCAGGAACGGCTGCAGATGAAACTGTAGTGGTCGTGACTGAAGTCGCCCGTACTGTGTCAGATCTTGAGTGGATGTCAATAATCCCATCAGGCTTGCCAAGGATGTAAGGCTGTACAATCGCAGATTCCAGGAGCAGCCCTCCAACGTAGATATCTCTAAGGAAGATGATACGTTGCTTGTCCGTCATGGGATCCATGTGCCGACTACTTGTTGCCGGACTAATGGGCCCTTCAAAGCTGTGAACGCCGCATCGGTGAATGCTAGGTCCCGGGTGACTGGTAGAGTAGTTCCATCCAACGGTGCTCTAGTGGTTGAACTATCTGTGTACAAGTGACGAAGGCCGTGCCGCTGAACTGGCATTGACGGTCTGGTGGGAACGCCGGAAGTGACTACCATCGGGAGTCAGGGTCTAAATCTGTAGTGTTGAATACACTCAGTAGGCAACCGGCTCCATCACCTAGTCCGGTCTCTACTGTCATCCAGTAGAAATTGGAGTCCCAAGTCTGTTCCGGAATCTGGATCCGCATTTCGGATTATAGATGACTTGATACCTGAGTCCTGTATGATGGATGGGTCTATGTTGACTTGGGCTTGGAAGGAAGGACCTTCAGTCTGGATCTGAACTTGTCCACTGTAGACCGGATGTCTCGTTTCCAAGAAACGAGTTAGTTGAGTCCGACTAACCGCTTCCTCCGAGATCTGGACTCCTAGATCACGATCTTGGGTGTAGATGAAGACCGAGGTTATCCGATGGAGAGTAGGATGATCATAGAAGAAGTGTCAGAAGCTGGAGTAGACCTCACGATGAAACTTGGACAGGATGAAGGGATGACTACTGGTTTGAAGGTGAAACTGAAAACCATCCGTTCCGACAGCGAGGCTGCTCTTGCTCCGGTCGGAAGATTCCCTCTTTACCCTGAATCTGTGCTTTCCCGTAAGGATGAAGCTACTCTGAGTATCTTGCTTGGGTGGCGACCCCCTGTTAGTCTTGCCCTTGCCTTAGCCTTGTCTACCGAAAAGGCGTTGACTGCTCCAGTCATCCGTGATGTCCTGTCATCATTGACGGTGGCATGGTAGTCGGAAATAGCTCTGTCTAGGAGGTGAAGTTGACGTCTGGGTCCTAAATCAATTTGCTGTAGCTGTAAGGGACCAGTTGGTATATGAAGTAACGCTATGATGGGTTAACATCATGCTCTGTACCATACCGGCTTATCTTGCTTGAAGTCCGACTGTCGGTATCTTGGTACATTCCAAAAGTTCGTCTATGATGAAGTGTCGGCAGTAGCAGGCAGCTGTACCGCTGGGGGAAGATGACTGTGACCCGTAACAGCACTTGACTTCAAAGGAACTTGAAAGGATGTCTTGATCTGTAAGTCCGGGTCCAGATCCAGAATGCTAGTCGGAAGTCCGGTCACTGCTCTGGTAGTTCCGATAACTGTAAGGTGGTGTCCGATTCCAAAGATAAACTTGGAAGCTGACTCTCGGCTCAATAAAGGTCCGTAGTAGAAGACTCTCGCTTCAATGGTCGGGATTCTGTCTGTGTACAGCCGTGACCCGTGGTCCCGCTGTTGAGTAAGGCCGTGCTGGCCTAGTGGGGTCCAGGGCTGTGATGTCTCGGTGTTCCGGCGCTCTGTATAGGGACATGATGTGCCGGGGTGCCGTCGCTCTAGAAGTCCCGATGCTCTGTGTAGGGCCATGACTTCTCGGAGCCTCGATGTTCTGTGCTGGCCGTGAAGTCTCGGAGTTCCGGTGCTCTGTATAGGCCGCGCCTTCCAGGGCCCGGGTCTATGTCTCTGACCTCCTTGAAGATGAGTGATGATCCCGATCTGTGCACCGAACTGTAATGTTGTGCACTGCACTGTGATACGGCACTAGGCCGCGGTCAGGTTCGTGGACTTGTGTCTTCTCTCGACTTGCGAAGACTTGGATGAACGGGAGCTGACAACGTCTTCTCCCATGAAGCCAAACTTGACTTGACTTTAATCTTCAGAGAAAGCTGCGAAGACTTGCTGACTATGTCTTCTCCGATGAAGCAAATCTTGACTTGACTTTAATCTTCAGAGAATTCTTCGGCCTTCGGGAATGCGGTTTGAATCCACCGCTGTACCACCGAAAATCCGGCGTAGACGAATAAAGCTGAAATCCCGGTATCGTTGTGATGAACGGCTGTGTTCCCGGGATCTTCATGCTGTAGTACGGGTCCGAGCTGTCTCCGGAACCGTGGTGTAGCGTTCTGGCTAAGTCCGTCCTAAGTAATCCGTACTGTGTAAGTCCGTGACTTCTATGTGCGGCTTCACGGTGTTCTGGATAAGTCCGTTCCCAATAGGTCCGTGATCTGCTTGCGCCGGGGTACGACTTCGAACTCTGGATCTGTCCATGTTATGGCCCAGAAGGTTCACCAGTAGCCGGGTCTGTGCATCGGTATCGGAGTATCGTGCATCGGTATCAGAGTACTGTCGATCTGTATAGTCTTGAATTCTCTCGGTATCCCGGTAGTCCCTGTAGGCTCTTGGCTTGACGGGGTCTCGGAGTTCTGCATTGGGCCGTGATTTCTCAGAGCCATGGTCCCGTATGCTGATCTAAAGTCCGTGACCTCTTAGATGTGGACTCCCGGTGAGATGTAGACTCTCGGCGTACTGGATAAGTCCGTTTTTCATAGGTCCGTGTCGTTTCCTGTTCTGGGGTACGGCTCCGGACTGCAGTCCCGTCTCTGGAAGGAACCTCTCTCTCCGATGGTCGGGTCCGAGGTGCTCTGGAGTCGGAGTCCCGGCGCTCTGTATGGGGCCGTGACTTCTCGGAATCCCGGTGCTCCGTGTAGGTCCGTGGCTTATTGGAAGCTCGGTGTTCTGTTTAAGGCCGTGACATCTCGGGATCTCGGTGCTCCGTGTAGGTCCGTGGCTAAACGGACTCTCGGTGTACTGTATAAGGCCGTGACATCTCGGTGCCGTGGTCCCGGTGTACTGTGCGGGGCCGAGCTGTGCTGGTGTCGAGGTCCCGTTCCGGCGATCGAATCCGTGTCTTAGACTTCTCTTGGTAGTCCCGGAGACTTGGATGAATGGGAAACTGTTATCCGAGGTCTGCCCAGATCCGTGGTTGTAACGGCTCCGGTGTAGAGTCCGTGACAGCATCTTCTCCGGTGAACTTGAACTGGACCGTGGAGCCGTGTCTTGAGTCTGTGACTTGTTCACCATCTCGAAATGTAGCTCCGGGGTACTGCCCTTCGCCGGTTCCCGGCTAGTAGACGTGTCCTTCTTGAAGACCTGTCTTTCTTGCCGTCTTGCTGGCGAACTTGAACTGGACCGTGGAGCCGTGTGTCTTGTATCCGTGAAGGGTCTGTTCTGTTTCACGGGACTGTACAGTATGAATGATCTGTGAAGATTCCACTGGCGCTGATAGGAAAACTTCGTTTACAGCCAAGTCGCTGAAGAGGGCCTGAGTAGCTTGCTTCTCAGCTGGACACCTTGCCAGGTCAGTGGCCGCTCTCCGGAGTTGACTGCGTCGGCCATAGGATAGCTATGCCAGGTCACGTCGTCCCAGTCTGCACATTCACGGCATGTCACTTGACTGTAACACACCTGTGCCCTGCACTTGAAACAAAGAAGTGCAAGTCTTTAACTGGTTAAAACTGACGACATGATTCGTTTCTTATTATTCTTTATAGTTTGGGTGACTACGTTAGTTCATAATGAACTCACGGGAGAAAAAAATAACCCTAGGGTGCGTCTATAACAACCAAAA